>CM031243.1:495505387-495711836 GCA_018340775.1 Taxus wallichiana var. yunnanensis | reverse complement strand
AAGTCCTCTATTTCTTGAGAAAATACCTTATATTTTGAATAATTAAGCCGGTGATAAAGGAAGGAATATGAAGTGAAAATCGATTCTGCATAAGTACCATGAATCCCAAAATTTAACATAATCAGCGAAGAAAAAACCAATTCATTCTATCATAAAATTTGCTAAAATAACAACTTAAGAAGCATACCCAAACAATGATTCTTTGACAAACAAATACATTAAATCAAATACGGGATAAAAGAGGATGTCATTATAGATTAAATTTCCAAGAAGGAAACCATTTTTTCTCTTTTGAAATGATAGACTGAAAGAGGGTCTTAGGTGAAGAGAAATTCCTTCGAGATGATTTTTTATTGTGTCATTGCAAAGAGATGATATAGGGAAAAACTCATCCGAAGCTCATCTTGGGAATTTATTAGGAACAGCAGGCCATATGAATGTGTGTGATTAGGGTCACCTAGAATTTTCCCAGAAGATCTAGATTCCTCTGCACCTTAGACATCTCCAATTGACTATCTCACTAGGATTCTTTGGAAGAAATAAGCCATGGGAAAACCTTGTCTAGACTAGGAGATTTGTCCCTGCTCATGCAGAAAACCACTATTTTAATTTATTCCTTAGTAAAGGAGCCAAGATTTGATTTTCCGCAGTTCTATCATCCACCAATTCTGGCACAAAAGACAACAAGGAAATTTTGTGAGGGCATGGTGGAGAGAGGAATCACCGTTAACAGGTAGGAGAAGTAAGAAATTGTTCACTTCTTTCATGATTTTATTGATCCAGATTATCCATTCTCCATTAGGAAGTTTTAATTTTGATATGTAGCTAGAACTTCTCCTCACCTTAAGTGAAGAGTGAAATAATTTTGTATTTCTATCCCCTTCCTTCAAACTTAGGTTTTTCTAGATTTTTGTTTCCAAAATATTTCTTCTCTTAAAAGAAACTCTCCTACCTCTGCCAACAATAAATTTTCTTTCATGTATTCATCCTTGACCCATCCTAGATCTAAAAATTTATTCATTCAACTCTTTGAGTTCCACTTACACTCATTTTTTTGGAGAAGATATTCTTAAAATGAATCTTATTCCAGCTTATCAACTTACCTTTCAATACGGGAGAGCTTTCTGTGAAAGAATAAACATCTTGGTGCCTTTCAACTTGGAATGCGAGAACACCATTATTTGATCAAGTACATAAAGGATAGGATCTCTTAACCACATTAGTTCAAATTTGAAAGGATATTTTTTGGGAGGAAGATCAAATAGAAAGGAGAAGATAGATGGGAAATGATTAAAACCTAAAAATGGAAAAAATGTGGATTTCCAAGATGATATTGCATTGAAAAACCTTTCCTCATTAGAGAGGAATATATCCAATATTTCCACTATCCTACTAAAACCAAGCCTTCTATTTGTCCATGTGAACCAACCTTGCTTGGGTCTCAAGATCAACCAAGGATGTTTTGTGGATGAAAGAATAAAATTTTTGAGATTGGGGATTTATTGTGATACCACCATTCTTACCTCTTTTTGAGGTAATTACATTGAAATATCTAGCTACAAGAATTAATTCATCTTCAAATCCTTCCAAATATATGGAAAGAGTTATCCATAAGTTCCTTTTTGGTAATCGGGACAAGAAATTTATTTGTATATATGTTGCTAAAGAAAGAAGCTATGATATCAAAATGAAGGACTCGAACTAGAAACCATTCAAGCAATGACTACTACTATCTCTGATGAAAGAAACAAAACTTTATGTATCCTCAAAAAAATCAATAAAAATTCAAAGGTACTGTAAAAATCAACAAAAATACCATGTCAAACTTTTCAATTTGGACTTAACCCACTACCTACCCAAATTTCACAGTTATGCTGTAACTTTGCTCTCCTCTGAATCAAACAAATGTCTACCTCTTGTTCTCAGGATCACAATGCTTGAATAAGTGTTATTATTAAAGTGACCCCATTTAGGCCTCTAACATTTCTCGGGGATAATATCTTCATTGGTCCTTCGGGAGTGGACTAATCCCTCCCTCCTTAAATTCTGGAAATTTTTCACAGTCTAGAATTCTGCTTACCTTTGGCAATATCATTCACAGTATTGGCTGGGTCGGCTGAGCCTTCCCACGATTGTGTATAAGGGCCTGAATTACAAAGGGACTCCCTGAGAGGTTGGGGTTGTTCATTACAATGAAAAAAACCAAATAAGAGGGCTTCGAAAAGAGGTCTTCCCCATTATCATCCGTATGATATTCTCTTCTATTTAGAGAGGCATGGTTTGTATTTGATTGGGGCTTCCTTCCTAGAAAACCCATCTTGCCAAGTTCTCTCCATGGATTGATCATGCCCCACTTCTTACACCTTTTTGTATGATATCGAGGAGCCATAAGTTGATTCATCCGCGGACTACAAGAGTCATTGGATCGTAGAAAATGCTTAGCTGAATTCATACTAAGAGAGTCTGGGTGGGAGAACAAACCAGATTCAAAGGTGCGAGAAGGAGTACAGAATGCAGCTTATGCGCAGTATGTATTATTAGCATGTGATCTATTTCTAGAATAGTTAGGCGGTGAAGGGCAAGTCCCCCTACCTATATATATATAAGTTGAATTACTTAGTTGATACACATGTAGAGAGACCTAGATATACATGTAGAGAGAGAGAACTTGAGCTAGAGATTCATGTGTGTATGTGACTGGATAATTGTATCAGATCCATATGTGCATGATTGTTATTAATGTATAAAGCTTACGTATTAAGTGTTATGTTGATATATGAAGAATATTGGCCAAACCAAAGTATCATTCTGAATGTTTTATCATTGCATGCTTTTGATTCCTTTATGATTAGCACTTAAGTGCATTCATTCATAGATCTGGTTCTATTATAATTGTGTGTTGATGGATTAGTTCTTAAGTGTACACCTTTATTACTTCATCATGCTAACATCCTACTACAGCAACCCTAAAAAGGGACCTGGTACCTTTTTACACTTCGGGTGAGCGCTCGGCCTATCTTTGAGTGATGTGCCAGCGCGACTAGGTTTTATCTGTAAATTCTAGGCTGCATCATTGGTTCCATTGTCGGGACCTCTTTTTTAGTTGTTTCCAGGATGGTTCGCAATGAAGACATACCGGTTAACTCTAGCAAGCGTTGAAGAGTGGATTCACGATCTGGAGGAAGAATACGCATGAAGGTTTTAGCACTCGGGATCTAGATTTAGCGCATGCACTTGGGTAGAACAAAATTTGTATTATGACACGGTTTGTATATGAGAGCTTCTTTGTTATCTTTCACGTAGAGTTTGCAAGTGGTTGGTGCATATGTCTCTAAATGGAATTAGAGATATCGCACACTTGTTTGGACACATGATGAATTTCAAGCACTGTATGATGCTGACTTGATTTGGACTCACGGTAGATACGTGGTTTCGTGGTGTTCTAAACAACTATATTCTGGAGTATTCAACATCGACGTATTCATGTCTTGAGGTAGCTGAATTCTAGTTTCTACGATATCCTAGAGGGACGTATTTGCAAGGTATTCCACTGGCGATCAAGATATTGATGGTAACATTGAACTTGGAAGATAAACCTATGGCTAGCTAAAAACCTCCACTTGCGGGGGAGAGCAGGATCCAGTGAAAGATGGAAGACCTAGTGGTAGCATGGTAGAGGGAGAGAGGAGGCTGAAGTATGATGAGGCACGTGAGAGGGATTTATGGAAGCAACAACAGGTTGCGGAATGGATGGCGTTGTGGAGAGAGATGGCTTGTGAAGGATTTGAGGCTCATGAATATGATGAAGAGCTAGAGCATCAGGAACTCCCCCATCTAGGAAAGCATGACAGAGAACCCTCTTCAGCCTCACATGGAAGTGCACACCAATAGATATGACCTGGCAGGCCAGGTGCGCATCCGAGCCAACCTACCCGACCTAGCCCTTGCGCTTAGTTTCTAGTATCTAGTACAATAGGACATATAGCTTTCATTTAGGAAGAGAGAGAGAAAGCAAGTTAAAAGTAAGTACATCAATGGCAAGACAAAAGCTTCGTTATTCTTGGGGGTACATTTTCAGGCTCATCATCTGCATAGAATATGAGCACGCCAAATGTTGGATTCACCTCTAGAGCTGGAACTATTTCACAGGTACTATAGGGGTTCAATATAGTACTAGTACTCTGCCGAGCATAGGAGGAGTGCATCTACAAGCCCTATTCCAACTTTAGGTGGAGGATCGAGAGGTATGGGTAGTTCTAGTTCTAGTGGATCTGGTGGTTGTGGAGGTAGAGGAAACCCATGAGGTTCTGGATTGGGTGGACAAGGCCCATAAGCAACCTCAGAACATTTATATGGAGATTTCTCTTCATCTCCCAAAGTATAGGGGTATCAAAGATGCTACTGAACGTGTTCATATGTGTGAAATATTGTGGCACGTGAAAGGTATATGGACTTATGAGCGTGAGGCAAGTCAATTTTCTACTACATCATAGGCACGTGCGCATAGTATATAAGAAGTTTGATCCCAATCAAACTTGTATTGATTATGCAGCATTAAAAGATGCTTTCTGAAAGAATTCCATATCCCAGAGTTTGAGTAGAAGAGTATAAGCACACTTAAAGATATTAAGCAAGGCACTACTGAGAGTGTACATGAGTATGATGCCCATTTTAAGACACTTTTATCAAAGCTCTCTTATGATATACATGCGAGTCAACATGCATAATGGTTTGTTGGAGGATTGATTACTCCATTCCGAAGGGCACTATCGCATAAGACATACACTGATCTACGTGAAGCATTGGAAGTGCCTTTACACATTAAGGTAGTTGGGAGTATTGACACATTAGAGTTAGTATGTTCTTGGAAGCTAGATAGCCGCTATGGCGAAGGAGTTAGAGAAATTATTAGCAAACTCAGCTCATGAGACACGCTTCAGGAATCTGGTGTATAGATTGTGAAGTGGAAGGTCACACCAAGGATAGTTGTCCTCATAAATTTGTACATTCATTGTTGTTATACTGTGAGATTTTCCATTTGAATCATGATGCTAGTCATTGTCCTTTTCTTCTGCGCCTTGCGATCGGGGAAGAATGTATCTTCATTTTGTAAAATTTATAGGTCCACGACCCATGATACTAAGGATTATAGATTGATTGGCTAGATCCATGATGCCATTGATATTGGGGTTTGACAGGCAAGTGTGGCTGAGAATTCTAAAGGAAAGAATGAGCACCAGGATTGGGATTATAATCAAGCGCTATGACAGGAATGATGGGTGATTTGAAGGAGGTCGTGGAAGAGGACGGGGATATCGAGGTGGATATGGAGGATGAGGCCGAGGTGGAGGAAGAGGTGAATTCCCTCGTGGAACATGTTATACATGCGGATCACCTGACCACTATAGGCGCGAATGCCCACAGAATATCTCCTATTCATTTTGCGGAAAGGGTCATAGTTATGAAGAGTGTCTCGGACTTGTATGAGCATCTCGGTAGAAGCACAAGCAAAGAGAACAAAAGACATAGGGATGGTTAGGATCTAGCGTGTGGTAGAGAATCAGTGGATGCCCAAGTTAACACTAGAACCTGAGGCAGTAATAGTGAAGATTACCACACGAGCTGAAGCAGCACGCGTGAAAGAGGCATTACACCAAGACGATCACTAGGGAGGAGGTTTTGCATGCTAGGTATCCAGATCCAACTCATCAGAAGGAAGTTTATCAAGAAACAATGGAGGTTCTTAGGAATCTTCAGGGTGAGATACAATGTTTAAAAGAGCATTCTCAGAAAATGGAGCATAAGAAGGATACAAAAAAAAGGTTCCTTCTGATATTGATGACATCAGAGAGGTATGTAGAATGTTGCGCCAGGAGAATATTATTCCTTTATTAGGAATTGGTTGAAGGGGAATACTCCATGCATGGGAACTGAGACTGGAAGACAAATACTCCATGCAAATCTCCCTCCTGATAGCATTGACTATGACAAGGAAATCACTTTGAATGTTGTTGTGGATGGTTGGTTGTTGAGAAACATTTTGATTGATACAGGTGCAGAAGTAAATGTACTTACATTGGATGCATGGGTACAAATGGGGAGACCTCCATTGCAGCCATCATCTAATGTATTATTCATGGAAAATAGGACTAAGGCTACTCCCATAGGAGTTTTGAAAGATGCATCTATAACTATACAAGGGGCCAAGTTCACAGGAGATTTTGAAGTATTAGCACTCACGGAAGTCGACAGCTTTCTGGCTTTTCTTGGGTGCCCTTGGTGTTATGCAAACAATGTTGATTTGAGATTTAACAAGGGTATATCAGCTTTGAGAACAAGGAAGAAAGGGTTATAATACCTTTGACAGATGGGAAGTCCATACCATATGTAGAACCTTTGAGTGAAGAGGACTTGAACAAAATTTATATATGATATTATTGACCCAGAGGTCAATGAGCCATCAAAGGAGGGAATCTTGCATTGGGAAGATTCTCATTCTATCAGTGATACTACAAGTATTGCTTGTGATAATTGGGCTCACGGTACTTATGAACTGGTGGGGCATGAGGTGAAGCATGCATGGTTGCTTGTAAGAAGGGTTTTCACTCTGTCAGATGTATAGGTCACTCAGTACCCCAGTATATTGGAGCTAAAGATATGACTGTATTCTTACAATCCATGGAGGTAACATGGGCAGACCAGGTTACACGAAGAGATATGTTATAGCATATACCTTGCATGGGAAGGTAGCGTCTTTGGTGGGTGGTTTTCAGAGATAATATTCTAGAAAGGAAAGTGATTGTAACCGCCTTATCTACCAGGTTTTTAAGGAATAATGCACCTACAAAGACTTGCTCTTATCATGGTGATCAACCTGTTTAGCATCACATTCAATAGTGTGAGAGACTCTGGACAATAGGACATAGGAAGCATTACCACCTTCACTTTGGGTGCATCGGTTATATTCTACTCTACAAGGTTACGCATGCCCTTTGGTATGTATATGTTGAACTACATAGAGAAACTAGCAATTGGCAGAATTTGACTACAGGGATGATCCAAACTTTTGACTTCTTCTCATCTAAACCACTAGTGGACAAGGAATTGACCTTTATCAAGCACTTAACTATGGGAGATAGTGGGAAAGCGGAAGAGCTTATTCAAGAATTATTTGGTGAGACAGAGACAGGGGCGAGTTTGAAGAAGAAGTAGATGACTCCATACTACTTGAATGTGCTTCCCTTGAGAAAGAAAAGGGGAAGCTTGTTTACATAATTGATGATGAGGAAGTTTAGAACTTGGATGTTGATCATTCACATGGAGCACGCAAGGTCTTAGACAGTGTAGATGTGGATACGCACGCATATCATGAACCCATGAAGACAACAAGGTGAATACTGGAACGGAAGCTGAACCCAAGGAAGTGATAATTGGAGACTACTGGTCAGAATCAGAAGTGGAAAAGATCATAGAGTTACTTAGAGAATATGAGGACTTATTCCTTAGAGGGTACCATGAACTTAAAGGCGTGCATAAATCACTTGGAGAAATGAAGATAAATATTAAGGAAGGTGTGTGCCCTGTTAGAAAGAGACCTTATAGAATGAATCCGAATTTATGCAAGAAAGTGAAAGAGGAGATTGAAAAGATGTTGAAATCTGGAATCATTCGACCTTGGATGAGTCAGAATGGGTTAGTCCTATGGTGATAAGTATCAAAAAAGATGGTAGGATTCGCATTTGCTTTGATTATAGGGAGTTGAATGCAGCATGTGTTACAGATCCTTTTCCTACGCCATTCACAGAAGAGATATTAGAAGGAGTGGCTGGGCGTGAGATATATTCATTTACAGATGGGTTCTCAGGGTATCATCAGGTTAGGATTGCTCCGGAAGATCAAGAAAAGACCACATTCACTACTGAATGGGGAAGTTTTCTTATACTGTGATGCCCTTTGGATTGAAAAATGCACCTGTTGTATTCTCATGGATAGTTGTTCAAGCATTCAAGGATTTTATTCACAACTTCTTGCAGGTCTACCTAGATGATTGGACCGTATATGGGCTTATTAAAGATCATTGTGACAATTTGTGCTTAATGTTTGAAAGATGTAGATAGTTGAGTATCTCGTTGAATATCAAGAAGTGCATATTTGCTACTCCTTTTGGCATACTATTAGGGCACATAATCTATAAGGAAGGGTTGTTGGTTGATCCAGCTAAAGTTGCAGTCATTTTAGGCTTGAAAGCACCTACCAGTCAAAGTGAGGTGTGCAATTTTTGGGTCACACAGGGTATTATAGAAAGTTCATCAAAGGGTATGCTAAAGTTCTGCACCTTTGGAAGAGTTACTCAAGGGGAAAGGTACATTCTATTGGGGAGAATCGCAGAATGCGCATTTGAGATATTGAAGGAGAAACTTACTACCACGCCTATCTTGCATTTTCCTTCATGGGATAAACCTTTTCATGTACATGTGGACACCTCTAGCATGGCCATTGGCATTGTATTAGCTCAACCTGGAGAAGGTATAGTAGATCATCCCATTTGTTTTGCTAGTAGAAAGTTGACCCCTGCTGAACAAAATTATACCACTACAGAGCTGCAAAGCTTTGTCCATGATATATGCCTTGCACAAATTCTGACAGTATCTGTTAGCCACACCATTTTTTTTTATACAGATCACATGGCACTTAAGTATTTGATGAACAAGCCCATCTTATTAGGGCACATATGTAGATGGATACTCTTATTCCAAGAGTTTGACTTTAAAGTTGTGGTAAAACTAGGGAAAAGTGATTATGGACTGGACCACTTATCTAGAATTCAATCCGGTGAAGAAGCACAAACAATAGAGGAGACCATGCCTGATGCACAGTTGTATAGGTTACAACGTGCACCATCAGAATTAGAGGACATTGTTGTCTTCCTAAGGACTGGTATATTACCATAAGGCATGAAGGCTTTGGAAAAGAAACAACTTGTTATACGCACGACACCATTCATGTTAATCAGTGGTGATTTATACAAGTTAGGCAGAGATGAAGTATTACGCCATTGTGTATTAGAGCATGAATGCAAGGATATAATGGAAGAAGCACATGGTGGTATTGTAGGTGGCCACTATGCAGGTGATCCTACTACGCTGAAAGATCTTACTTATTGGTTTATGGTGGGAAACATTGTATAAGGATTGTAAAGAGTATTGTGGCATGTGACCATTGTCAAGCGTCTAGGGTGACCAGGAAAGAGGATGAGATGCCTTTACGACCAATTACAAGTGCAGAACCATTTGAGAAATGGGCTATTGACTTTGTAGGGCCTATTTCACTAGCCATGCGCATAGGACTGGATCGCACTATATCATTACTTGTATAGATTATCTTACAAGATGGGCAGAAGCAACACCTACGAAGGACTGTACAATGGCTACAACAGCTAGGTTTTTATGGGAGAATGTTCTTACAAGGTATGGATGTCCTTTAAGTTTAACAAGTGATAAGGGGCACACATTTTTGTAATGAGACAATAGGATTCTGCTAGATGAGTTTATGGTTACACACCATAAGACTACACCCTATCACCCTCAAGAAAATGGAACTACTGAGGCTTTCAACAAGATTTTGAGCCAAACATTGACCAAGATTTGTGATGTTGGAAGAAAAGATTGGGATGACAAAGTATCTATTGTTCTTTGGGCTTACAGAATGACATATAAGAGATTGAACAAAGCCACACCCTTTCAGTTGGTGTTTGGCGTGGAAGTTGTTCTTCCTATAGAATTCATGTTACCTTCTTTGCGCATTGTGTGCGTTGGAGGTCTAGCTGATGAGAAAGCTTTGGAAGAATGGATTGAGAAGATGGTTCAACTGGATGAGCACCAAGCCATAGCATGGTGGAGTCAAAAGCAAGAAAAAGTGCATGGTAGAAGGCATGACATGATAGACATATCCAAGATAAGAAGCTTGCTGTTGGAAAAATGGTACTCCTTTATGACTCTAATTTTATGCCATCCAGGAAAGCTTAAGGTGCATTGGTTGAGGCCGTATGTTATTACTCACATACTTGAGTTAGGCACTTGCCAGTTAGAAGCACTTGACGGAACACAGATGCCTGGTTACTTTAACGGGAGTAGGTTGAAGCCCTACTATAAATAAGTCTTCTTGGTGTTTGTAATAAGGTAGTGTTGCCAAATAGATTAGGTTTCCCTTTTGCATTTCCTTAATGTATTTCTTTCATTATCGCTATGCTTTGTCAATTTAGTTCTTATTTTTGTGTAATAAGTGCACTTGCACGCATGAAGCTAACTACAATATGAAGCATGTTGGTGTGCAGAGGACTACACATACTATTAGTGTGAGGTGGATTGTTGGTGACTCCCAGGTATAATGCCATGAATAATGCAAGTTAGAATGCAAGTTACAAATGTTGAGAAAGTAGGCTACTAAGGGTGATTTACAAAAGATTGCTTCTCAAAAGTAACCAAGGATGGAGATGAATGAAAGGAAAGTATAACGTGAGGTAAGCGGTGGCCATGGTAACTACCAGGAGAAGGTGCAGTGACAAGGTACTCGGGTGCTAAATTGGGCATTGAAGAGAAGAAGTTGTGACCAGAAGGTAGGAAGGCGCACTAGAAGGTTATAGCTGTGGCGCGAAGATGTACCATGTAAAAATGAAAAAATTGGGCAATAAATGAGGAAATATTTGGTAGGTGGAGGAGCAATTAATGCATCAAAATTTGAAAATCTATATAAGGATGGGATGCGAGTTCATTTTTACCTTTTGTAATTGTGTGTATTTGAGAAAGAGTTAAGTGCGAAGAGCCGAGTGATCGATTCAAGGTGCGAAGAGCGTGAAACCAGACGTGAGAGGAAGCTTTGTGTGCTTAAGAGCTTGGATCCCCAGTGAGGAAGGGTTTGAAGGAAGCAGAGAAGACAGAGGAGAACTAGGGCATGTGGGTTTCACGATTTGAGTTAGGGCACGCTTGCATCGAGCTAGGGTTTGGATTCCACCATTAACAAATATAGAGAAGGTATCGAACAAAAAATTGCAAGGTCTAAAATGGCTCCTAAGAAAGTAGTAGCAACAACACCAAAAGGAAAGAAGAAAATAGTGGTTGAGGAAGAAGAAGAAATGGCTCCCGAGAGCAACTTTTCAGAAATGCAAGTACCCAGAAGGGGTGATTGTCGGACAAGAATGGGAGTCACATATTCGAAAAAAGTAAAGTAAGTGAATACAATCACAGAACCTCTGATAAAAAAAGGAATTAGATGCCCTACTTACAACAAGAACAAATAAGCGCACAATGGAGGATATGCCGGTTTATGATGATTAGGGGAGAAATTGCTAAGGAGAACTGGAGTATACCAACTCTACGAGCTTCCGTATTTTGGGAAGTATGAGCCATTATACGAGATGGTTGATGAGCTGAATACATGAAGACTTCTTCTATTTTACAGGAAGAAGGGTAAGAATTTCTTCCGCACTTATATCATCAGTGACAGGACTAAAGGCCTCAGGAGAGGATATCAAGAATGACTTAGCAGATAAAGTTACTATTACGGAGACACATCACGCACTGGGATACATGAAAGGTCCGCGCGGGATGGACATTGGAAAGTTGAAGAACTACCCAGTAGTGAAAGTGGCAGCACACTTGGTAACAAAGTTGAATGACCAAGATAGATGGTCACAGTAAACTCTTTGTGGTTACATGTAGCAAGGCGCATGGCAGATGGAGTTGTATACAACATTTGGCTACATTGCAGAGGAGATTGTGGAAGAAGTGCACAAGAAAGAAGATAAGAGGCGCTATCTTATTATCTTTAGTGTTCATGGAGATCGGGGTACCAGATGGACCCAAGGAAAACATATGGGAGTACCCCATGGAGAATAAGTCTCCAGTGAAAATTTGAAAAATACTTATGCAAAGGGTCCATGATGGATGATGTCAAACAGAGGGCTGAGAAATGGTATGATAGGCTCATGTGCGGCCTTGAAGAGGAGTGGCGCATACCTAAGGAACTACCTTCGGTATTGGGAAGCAAGTTCAATTTTTGTGTATCAGCATTTCTGCATCGTGTGCTTCCCGATGATGGATGGCACATGGAGCCCATGGTGTAAACTCCCTTATGCCTTCATAGCTAGGTATTTTTAGGCATCTGTGCATAGATTCAAGGATACAAAGAGATTAATATTCAATGTAGATAAGGTAGACTGTGACTACCATACTCTGCACAAAAAGTATGTATATCCAAGGTGGAACGCATACAACGAGACTATTCTTTCTGAGGTATTGAGCATCAAACCCGTAAGTCTTGCGGTTGGTGACATAGGGGCCGCACTTGTATACATATAGCTGAAGCCAAAGATGGAGAAAAAAAGTATGTGGAGAATGAATTCGTGCTCCCAGGGCCGAGGGGAAAGCACACATTGGAAAATATCCCGGCACCTAAGCCATCAAAACCATTCAGGTTGATGATGAAGAAGATGAAGATGAGGATAGTGGGGGCTTAGTGTGGAGGAGAAGGCAACAATGGGTAGAAGGAAGATGAGTGAGCGTGGATACTCCTCCAAGGAAGGAGGAAGAACAAGAAGGTGTTGAGGAGGGATTAGAGGTTAAAGATTTAAAAAGGTGTTTAAACACACAAGGACACAAACTCCTCAGACTGTGAGAAAGTCACCGCGCCTCTCACCAATAAAGGATCCTACCGAGAAGAAAATATAAAGGAAGTTAAAACTTCGATGAGGAGGAAAAAGAGATCCACGGGAGAGTGCGCATGTGTCTCCAATCCAGCATGGAACAGAACAAGAGCCCTAGGATATGGGAGAAGAGTAGCAAGAAGAGGCCAAGAATGAAGAGGTAAGGAATGAAGAAGAAGAGAAGGAAAAGTCTGAAACAAATCTTGATACAACACAGGCACCTAACCTTGAGGCCAGAGTACCAAAAGGGCCAAGGACGGGTAGGGCACATGAGGAATATAGTGCACCATTGATGGGGTATGTTGAGGATACAGACAAGATTATCCGAGCCCGCTTCCAAAGCACATAGTCACCTAGAAATATTTATATGGCTAGGAGCTCATGGCTGAAGATATGGTGACAATGCACACAAGAAAGTAGTTATCTTGAGTCAATGCACACACACATGGATGAGCCCGATTTTTATGTGTGTGCATGGAGTCTTGTGTATTAAGAAATTTGATAAAATCACCACAAGCCAAGCACATAAAAGTCAAGCCAACTATTATGTCAGATAAACAAGTGAGTAACGCGCTTGTGAAAGTGTTAGCAAAGGTGACAAGGCGGAACATAGACAAGGCCGCCATGATCAGAGAAATGCAAAAGGAGCTTGAGGTAAAGGATAAAGAAATAGCGCTCCTACAACAACAAAAGACTTGACTCAACAAAAGTATGATACTTTCATAAGTATGGTGGAGGAAATAGGAGACTATGTGATGAAAGCACACCCACATTTGGAGTCAAGAGTACTAGAATCTTTCCATTCAGAATTCACTATGTGAATACCTTGGTAAAGATGATATTAGAAGATGAAAAAGTAAGAATACCAAAATAAGAGGATGCTGAAGAGGACACGGAAAGGGCTAAGGCAGCGGTAGCATGTAAAATTACAGCATATGAAGGCTTACTGCAAGTGCTCCAAGAAGAATTGAAAAAGGTAGATCATGCCTTGAACATTTACATAGCCCCAGAAGTGCTAATTCAAATCAAGACAATGGATGAGGACAGCGAAGTGCACAAGGCAATGAAGGATGAGACCTTAGGCCACTGCACCAAAAGATTAACAGTGGTGAAACAAAGCGCAAGGCCTTAGCAGCAACACAAAAATTACACAAGGAGAGGTTGGATGAGTTGGGAAAACTCATTGCAAAGAGTATGGATGTGCTAGAAGAAGCACATACCTCAATGTCTACCATTATGCTGGTGTTGAAGAATGAGAAAGGTGATGTGACCCAGGATGAATTGGAGGCTATTGTTGTGGGTACACCAGAGAAAGTAGGAAAGGCACTCACTGATTGGCAGACATTGGAGGCTGAGATTAGAGTAGAATATCCAAAGATGATACTTCAGAATGAAATAGAAGATCTTGAAGCCTGATACATTCTTTTATTCTTTCTAATTCTTTGTATGATTTATTCATCATTCTTTATTAACCATTCTTTATTCAGTTTTGGACATAACCATTGTCGGGGTGACAATGAGATTAGTGTGGGGTAATGTTGATCAGAGAAAATACTTAGCAGAATTCACACAGAGAGTTCACATGGAAGAGCGGGCAGATTCAAAGGCGTAGAAGGATAGGAACATGGCACATGCGGAAGGGCTAGTTTATTACTTAGCCATTTTTAGCATGAATTCTATTTTGAGGAGCTGGCATGTGGAGCACACAATCAACACTAAGACTTGCGTGCCACGCATCATCTATCTTTAGAGGATGGATGGACCAAACTATTTTTGCATGAAGATGATCCAAGAATAGAATTAGCACTGTAGTTAACTATCAGAGATCTATAGATAGCACACTTGCATGTGTGGCTATGATTGTAAAAGGTGTGGCTATTATTAGCATGTGACCTATTTCTAGAATAGTTAAGCGGTGAAGGGAAAGTCCCCACCCTATATATATGAGTTGAATTACTTAGTTGATATACATGTAGAGAGACCTAGATAGACATGTAGAGAGAGAGAACCTGAGCTAGAGATTCATGTGTGTATGTGACTGGATAATTGTATCAGATCCATGTGCGCATGACTATTATTATTGTATGAAGCTTTTGTATTAATTGTTATGATTAATATATGAAGAATATTGGCCGAACCAAAGTGTCATTCTGAATGTTTTATCATTGCATGCTATTGATTCCTTTATGATTAGCACTTAAGAGCATTCATTCATAGATATGGTTCTATTATAACTGTGTGATGATGGATTAGTTCTTAAGTGTATGTCTTTATTACTTCATCATGCTAACATTGATATACAACAACCCTAAAGAGGGACTTGTACCTTTACAGCACTTTGGGTGAGCGCTCAACCTATGTTAAGTGATGTGCCAGCGTGACTAGGTTTTAGGATCAAATTAGATCCAAAGGGATTTGAGGGAGATTTATAATCATTCTACAAATGACTAGGTTGACCACATTGTTTTGAAGGATTAATTTCGAGATAATATTTCATATTCCATGGCTTGAATCCAATTACCAAGAGGATCTGGATCGAGATCAAATCCAAAAGAGGCTTGGAGAGGATCAAAAAGCAATACACACCACGACAAATGTTACTAAAGAGCTTTCAAGGTTAAAATTCTATGAATAATTCTACCCAAGAGCTACTATATATTTTGGAAAGTCATTTTGGGATTCCGGGTATGTAATAGGCAAAACATAAAGATGAATCCATACATGTTGAACTTCACTTCACACATTCGGTGAATCAAAATTGGGAGATAAAGAACGAAGGACCGGTTAGGCCCATAAAGAGAAGAAATTTGTCCCTCTTATTGTAGAACATCCGCCGAGAGAGCTTCACCGCAAATACAGAATAAGAAGAAACTTACGCCAAAATTGATTACAGCCCTTCCCCCATTGGCCTTCACACCAAATGGTGATATCCCTTGTTGAAATACACTACCTACAAATTTCAGCAATAACTACTTTGCTCTTAAATATGCTTATATGTCCTTCCAACTAGTCCTCTTCCAAAATCTCCACCTTGTCATCTTGGGTCAAAGAAAGTGAAGAAAATTATTTATTAAGGTTATTTAAACCAACCATGGCATCAATGAGAGGAGTGTCATGAATTGAAAGGATCTAGTTTTTGAAGAATAAAATAGAGGCAAGCCTTCGAATTTGGGCATGGTTTGAAGGAGCCTAGATCCCCATGACTGTTACCACTCAAAAGGGTTGATCGAGATTAGTTCAAGCCAAATGGAATAAGGGATTTAGGAGGAGGAAGACTCAGAAATTTTGGTTCCTCACCATTGAAACACCTCACTTGAAAATAAAATTCCTGGTTTCTTTCTAACGGAAAATTAACATCCTTCCACCCCATCAATGTCCATATTGAGTGACTACACCAACATAAATGGGACATGTTAACACCAAAGAGAGGACTCTAACTTCTTTGATCCTTATTGAAAGCTGAACCCCACCTTAGCTGACTCTCACTAGCTTACCAGAGATTTATGTGATCTAAGGTTGAGGCATGCACACCGCTTTCTGCCATCCTCCCCGAAATCTTTTGATGGTAAACACTTTTATTATAACAAAGCTATGAACTAGAGTGGTGGAGACGTAATTTCTCTAAGTGGGACATGGGGGTAGGATTGGTTCCTTAATATCCATCGAGTGATCCACATTCAAAATTCCCCACTATGTTCCGCTTAGTCCATATGGAGACGTTCACCCCTAACTCAAGGTGTCCCCATGGCCACTTATTGAAAGTATCCAATGAAATCAATGGGAATTGAACTTGGGTTGATGATTACAAACTACTTGTAACTCACCAATAGCCCAAGACCTTTAGTTTATTAACAATATTGGTATTTTTACTAGATGTACATGATAGTTTCAAGGGTCATGATTGAATTCCTAGAGGAAAAGTGTGCCCTATTTATCCAAGAAGTGTGACCTTCCTTTCATGGATGTCAACCCCCATTTTAAAGAAAAAGTGAAGTAAAGGATGAATAAGTAGATTGCATGCAAAAACAAAGATACTACTGAATATGAAAGTAATTGAGATATTGATCTAGATATTGATTTAATATGAATAGATGAAAATTAAATAATACCTAGTCTAGGTCGATGTGACCCAACCTAGACTATGTAAAAGTAGGTCGACGGATGACCGGGAGTGAGGATTTAAAAAGTAAAGAAATATGAAAACCCTACAAGATCTGGATGCAATCTGGTAACTACAGAAGTTTGTTTATGCTGGAGTCAACCTATAGGAGGAATCTAAGGGAGAAGAAACTAGAAAATGGTAGAAAGGAAGGATTGGAAAAGGATAGATTGAGAATTAGGACCCTGGTCGATGATGACTGGTGGGGTGATGGTGAATGGGATGCAAATAGACTGATTTTAATGCAACAGAGAGACTAGATGGTGGTTTTAGCAAGTTGGGAAGAGACAAAACACATGTAGAGGTTAGAGATGGCTCTAGAAGTAGAAAACACAACTGATGTAGAAGGATGAGTCAATGATGACTTGAGTCTGGGTGATGATGATATAGCAGTAGAGTTGGAGTAAGGCCAAAGAAAAAAAAAGCTGAAAAGGAAACTGCAAGTAAGGAAGCTTGGAAGAGAAGGTTGATAATGGAGCTCGAAAGTGTGATGGAAGGATGATTGGTCTAAAAATGTTAGATGAGAAAATAATGATAATATGATAATAATGAAGTAAAGCAACACAAAGATGATAATAATCTCATGAAGGATGATCATGAGTGATGCAAACACATTCTAAGGAGGTCTAGGAGGTGTAACTATTGTAGGAATGCTCAGGCACGAGAGTCAATTCACAAGTCACAAGAAAGATCCAATATTTGCATGCATTTGATGATTATGGAAAGAAACAACTTAGTTTTATAGGGTCGATGGTGAATGGGATGGGTCGCCACCAACCATGGGGAAAGTTTCCCAATGGGGTGGATTTTGTGCTTTAGGTCGAGATTTCATGTTTTTAAGGAGGGAAAAAGCACTTTAAAGCTTATGTGTGGGATTAGGTTGTTTAGGGATGAATCATGGGTAGTTAGAAGATAGGAATGGGTAGAAAAAGCATAGGGATTTATATTTAGGATAAAAGCATCCTAAATAGCAAGTTGATCAAGGAAAGGATATGGATATTAATTAATTAATTAATTAATGGGAATTAATTAATTAATGTGAATTAATAAAAATTAATAAAATTAAATGATGATAGGATAATAAGTGGGAATTTTATTAAATATTGAAGGGGATGGATTTAATTAAAGGGGACCTAGATAGGACCATAGAAAAATATGCATGTGGGTAGACAAGGGTAGAGATACCAAATTTAGGTGTCTACATTTTGCCCCTTTTTGTTGAGTGGTTTGTGCTAGCAAGCCATGAGACAAAAATAGTGAGAGAAGAGGAGTATGATGAAGATTGATGGAAGGTTGATGATGAGCTCCCCTCAAATGGGGATCGATGATGCTAGAGGAAATTGATGATGCATTTGAAAAAGGTAGATGATGAAGGGTGGGTGGGTGAAGAAAGATGGGTAAAAGGATAGTGTAAGGCAAGATGCCCCAAGAAAAAAGGATCAAATAAAAATAAAAACTATGGTGGTGAACTTCGATATCACATGGGTAGAGGGAAATTGTGGTCTCAATGGAGACATGTGATAATGCTCTATAGGCTAGTGAGTGGTAAAAATCACTACAAAAAGGAGAGAATCCAATGGGAAATCTCTCAAATGGATGCAGTTGGAATGATCATGGGGTCATAGGAAAGCATCAAAGTATATGCACGTAACTAAATGTGCAAAAATTATGTGAAATCCTTCATACATGAGGAATCGAGTGAAAAAATATGCATTGCAAGGGATGAGGATGAAAATAATGGTGCCCCAACATAGAGACACAAAAAAAGGCCAAAAAGGTGAGTAGTGAAATATTATGCCCCAAGGGAGAGAGAAGTATGGCCACGAGGTGGAATTTGTGTGCAAATTGGATAGGATTGTAAAATAAAATGCCGAAGAGGGAATAAGTATGGCCATGAAGGTGGACTTGAGATCAAAAGGATAGGATGAAATATTGAAATAGAATCCCTAAAGGGGAAAATAAAGATGGCCACAAAGGTGGAATTTGAAGAATGCCCAAGAAGAGGTCATAAAAAGGATTGGGGAAGCCAAAAAAACAAAGGCTACCAAGGAAATTCAATGATGACTAAGGCCAATCGATGGTGACCCAAGGGGGTCGATAGATGACCAGGTGTCGGTGGCTATATAAGCCTCTAGGGTGGTCAACCAAAAAAGCTCATTTTCACATGTAAAATTGATGAGAGAGATCAGAGTGATTAAAGAGAAGATTGAGAAATGGAGGCCATAGGAGCTGCAAGGAAATGCAGAGGGTGTGGAGGATGGTGAGTAACAAAACTCAAGCTTGTTTTTAGTTTAATTTTGTATTTTATTTATTTTTTTGCATTTTTTAGAAAAAGTGGATGATGTTAGGGGTGGTTGGTGGTGACCAGTCGGGTCGATGACCGGGCTCTAAGGCACATTGATCAACCCTTAAACACATCGACCCGACCTAGGTCAGCATTGACTAGGGTTAGATTGGATATGTTTAGGATTAAATTGGATTTTTAATGAAATTTAATGGATTTTGATTGATTTTGGATTTTTGATCTGATGTTTGCATGTTTTTTTTGTGATTGTAGGCTAGAGAGACCCTATATTTGAGAGACCAAGTGCCTTCTCTATGAGAAGATTAGAGGAGATGTGATAGATGTCGAGTGGGATCATCTTGTCCATAGTGGGGTTAGGGGATTAGACATTATTAGAGGATCCCATGAGATGTGGGGTTGATGATCACTTTGGTGGAGAGATGGGATGATAGATGGGTACTTTTTTAAGACAGGGAGATGACCATCACCCTAGAGGATGTGTATAGGATTCTGAGATTTCCTATATGGGGAGCAAGATAGTTCCCATCACAACTGATAGTAGAGCTTGTAGTTTTGACATGGCTATTTGGAGCCGATGTGCCCCATATCAGATTTTCTTTAGGGCATTTTCTTATGAGTTGAGGTATGAGGTAGGCATACCCACAACCTGATTGATTTTTGGTGATGATGGAAGTGTCTTATTATTTTCTAGACTCAGGTGGAGCTTGGTTTCCATGGGGTTGGTTGGTGTAGTTATAGATATAGTTGAGCACTAGACAATGTTCTCTTTTGGGACTTCCTTGCTAGCTCAAGTGTACCATGAGCTATCGATGTATAGGGAAGGTAGGAGATCAGGGTTAGATGTAGGCTTCTTACTTCACTATTGGGCCTATGAGCACATTGTTTTTATTTGGCCACCAGGGCTTCCATGGGTCACATGGAGACCATATAGAGCTGGTAGTAGGATTTTTGAGATGGAGGGCTGATCAGGCTCATAGAGACAGGGGAGAGAGGAGTGGAATGGTATGTGGATAGGTTTCAGAGAGCTTGAGATAGAGCATATCATATATGATGGCCATATAGGGACTTTCCCACATGGCTTGGGGGTGGATGTAGAGAGTTGGTGAGGATGAGGAGGACAAGATGGGTGTAGGGGAGAGAGACCGGAGATGATAGAGGTCATGCAGTTTGACCAAGTGCGATGACATTTTGGGGTCATCCAGATGGTGCCTAAGGATCCTATTTTATATAGGAGGGAGGAGCTAGACAAGGAGTTGTCAGTGCCTGACATGAAGATCCATTGGAGGAGGCAGCAATGCCTTGGGATGATGATGATGATGTGGGAGTTGGAGTAGATTTGGTGATTGGATGACCACAGCTTGGGAAGCTTAGGTTGTTGGGGAGAGAGGAGATGAGGAGGAGGAGGAGATAGAGGAGATGGAGGTTGAGGTAGAGGAAACTCTAGGTGGTGGTGGAGAGAGAGAGATGGGAGAGATCCACCGAGGTGGCTGATTACATACAGAGATGGAGCAGATGTGCATTGAGAGAGACATTGTGATCCATAGAGAGGGACATAATTACACATAGGACAAGGACCGAGTACTGAGACAGAGGGAGGCCTATAGGGTCCATTTTGGAGATCTTGCTACCATATTGGTATGCCAGAGGCTGCATGTGGGAGGACAAGAAACACCATAGGAGGAGGAGGAGAGATGGACACCTCTCTGGTATGATTTCCATAGATAGATACATAGAGCCTTAGCCATAGAGGCTAAGTATTATGAGGGATCATGATTAGGAAGCTTTTCCAAGGGACACTCGATACTTGGGAGCATCTACTGAGAGAGAGTGGAAGGTGGAGCTGGGCCATATGGGAGTATAGTGAGTGTGGCACAGCCACATCGAGGAGAGGGCAGGGTGGAGGTGATGAGGTTGATAGATAGACAGAGGGACTTTCCTGTAGGGGAAATATTTTAGGCTCTCTGATGTTAATTTACTAATTTTGATAGTATTTATGCTTTGAGAGAGCCCGTTAGAGGGTGATGATGTATTGATACACTTTATATATATATATATATATATAATATATATATATATATATATATATATTTTGTCATGATTTTGGTATGTGTATTGTGTAATATTGATTATTTTATTTATGATGATGATGATATTTATGGTCTATGTGATGATGATGATGTGAATGGTTATGTATATACTACTTTGGATTTGTATATGTATGGATGATTGATGATGTGAATTTTTGTATGGTTAATGAGGATTAGGATTACATGTTAGTTTTGAATTTGAGCATGGTAATGAGATGAATGGATAGAATGTGATGTGGATGGAAAAGTAATGTGGATGTGATTATTGATTAAAATAAGTAAAGGTTGATGTGTTTAGGATAGATAGATAGATTGATAGGTGATTGAGATAACAAAAAATGTTTAAACATGGATGAGAGATAGATGTGAAAAGGATTGAGGAAATAATGCAACCAAATGATGGTGACCTATAGGTATGAATGACATTATGTCATATCAAGGAACACATGAAGAAAAAATATGCCTCTAATTGCATTGGAGGTAAACAAGAGGGGATCGAATAACACAAGGCACATGTGACCAAAACATGTGTTAGAATGTAACCAACGATAGTTAGTTATATCAAAGATCATAAAGAGACAATGGATGGATGGAACTCATAAACCTAATGTTGACACAAAAAGGGGTTTGAGATGTAACTTATACATGGGAAGAGGGTTCTCCATAAGTGGTGTTCCCTAAATCTATGCCCCATCTCTAGGAAAGGGGAGAGAAAATGGAAGTTTTTAGAAGAAAGTTGATCAATGTGGGAAGATTTCTTAGGATGTTAATAAAATGGAAGGTTGATCAATGTGGGAAGCCTTCAATGCCATGATAAAAAGAGTATCCATCCTTTGAGGGTATGGTCTACTTTATACATATGTAATATAGATGGAAAAATATATATATATATATAGTCATCCTTTAAGGTCTATTTATTTGATTTGATTTAATTTTGATTTTTTTTTTTTTACATGAACAATTGTCCTTTGAGGGAGTATATATTTTAAGTGCTTTGAATTTTGATTGGAGCATCCTTTGATTTTGATTTTGACATGGGGAAGAGCTGGGAATAGCTAAGTAGACCACTTAGGAGGGGACAATGAATGTACAAGAGACACCCCTGGACCCTTTGCATGGTTCCAATAGGTGAATGAGAGGGTGATGGATGTAATGATCATGGAGTTTCTCAATGAGATGGGAGAACCTATCCATAAGGAATATGCTACAAGAGAAGATCCGTGGTGCTCATATTTAAGGTCATATCTAGGAAAGTGATGGATGACCACATAATTCCAAATCACTACGATGAAAGATGGAAGAGGCTAATGATGGAGGGATGATCTAAGGATATGACTAAGAGCTCATTGGAAGACATGCTAACAATAGAATGGTCACAAGTGCAATGCATTAAGAGGTTCCACTTCTAGTTTACCATCAAGGAGCCAATAGGCTCCCGACCCATACTTACTTATTATGATAATGTATCCACTTCAATCCAATCCATTAGGGGAAAACTTTCCATGTTGGATCCTTTCTAGAGTAGTGACGTTCTGATTTATCTTGAGAGAACGAGGTGCTAAATTAAAGTCATTCTTGATGATGATGAGATTTTGTAAAGATGAGATATGATAGGATAGATAACAAAGATAAAACTATGTGAGAACTACCATTAAGGAAGTGAAAATATGCATCCATGCTTGGAGATGAATGGATGGAGATGAGGTGCGAAGGACATATACACAAGAGAATGATATTTGTAAATTATGTGCTACCAAGATGAAGGATGATGGAAGAAATAAAAAAAGAGAGGGTATGGCCATGAAGGTGGAGTTAGATGAAAAATAAATGGTCCCTAGGGAGGATAATATGGCCACGTGGAAAAAGGGAGATGGAGATGACAATCCCAAGAAGGCATAATCAGTATTTGACTGAATGTGGATTTTGAAAAATAAATTTCCCTTAAAGGAGGACAAGTATGGCCACAAATGTGGACTTAAGATGAAATAAATGGTCCCCAAAGAAGATAAGATATTAGTTTATGGCCACAAAGTGGATTTAGGAATGAGAGAAATATGGTAAATGGTAATCTTCAATGAAAAAAATATGGCCAGATAGTGGACTTAAGATGAAATAAATGGTAAGGAGAGAAGAATGAGGAATGGTCCACCCACTTAGATGAGGAAAAAAGTGGACTTAAATGAGATGAAGATTTTAACAAGAGATTAATTTGGATTGGATAAGATTGGATGAGATTAAATAAAGTTTGATGTCAAAAGTGAAGTTAGGTAGCATCAAGGGATTGTATGGATGGATAAGAGATGAATTGATAAAGAAGGGATGCTGGGAAAGAAAGAGTAAGAGGGAGGATGATCCCCTAGTGAGGGAGATTATATCACTTATGGAAAATTAGATAAAGCCGGATGAGTTAGTGGATGTATGAAGGAGTTTAGATGAGGATCATTTTGGATTTGGATTGGAAAACTAGATGGTGATATGATCACAAGGGTGATTAGATAAGATAAACAATATCGATGAACAAGGAGGACCTTCCTTAGGAGGAATGTCATAGCATGAGAGATGCTAAGGGATGATGTGGATGAAGAAATCTTGGGAAACCCAATGGATGGGATATGAAATTGGATTGGTGATAGATGGAGAAGGATGTTCCCCTTTGAATGATGAAATCATATCTTCTCAATAAGGTTATGGATGATGTCTGAAAGGACTTACAATACTCAATGTCATGGGTTGAAGAGTACATGATGATAGTATGACATATGAGATTAGGATTGAACCATGATGGATTTTAAACTAAGAGGATTAAAGTATTTAAGAAGGGTGGAAGTGTGATGGAAGATATTTGAGTTAAATGTCAAAGGATATCTACGTGAGGACCCTAATGGAGAAGGAAGTCATAGGGAAGGTAACTCTTGATAAGGTTTTGGATAGGATATTTTGGCTTGGATTTAGGAGCAGAAGTGGGGATGTAGATTGGATGGGTAAATTAGATGTCTTGGAAGATGAATCAATTTTGAGAAGAGGGTTGGATTGTTTGGATTTGGATTTATTATTAGAGATATGTCTTAGATGGAGGGATTGGCCCTAAAATAGATGAGGATGTGCCTAGGATGGAGGTAAGATCTAGCTTCTTATGAGGTGTGCAAGAGACTTTTGGGGATGTTTACCAAGAGTCTTAGATTTTGATCGAGAAGATTTACCCTTGGCAGGGATAACTATAATCTCAACCAGTGGATTTGAAGATTTTGGTGTAGGTTTTGGATTGGTTGATGTAGAGAACAATTAATTTTGTAGAGGGAGAATGAATCCCCTTTGTGTTTTTTTTAGGTGGAGGTTTTTGCTTCATAAATGTTTTGAGGGGTATCATTGATATGTTTGTAAATTGAGAAGATGTGATTGGTGTGGTAGTGGTTATAGATGTGGATATTTGATGTTGAAGGGTTAAGTGTAGGAGATTGGGATGAGATAGGTGATGTGGCCATAGGAAAAGATGTAGGTATATGTGATGAAGATTACCAAGGTAGATGTAAGTGGGATTTTGATGTAGTAGATATGGATGTAGTTGGGATTGACAAGGAGGTGGGTATAATTGGATCATTTAGGGATGTAAATGATGTAGTGGTAGGTGTGTTTGATGTAGATGTGGGTATAGTCAAATTTGGTGTGGTTGTGGTAAAGGTAGGATAGATGTAGATGTGGAACAAGTGGTAGAAGTTAATGGGATAGGTGTGATGATCATGGACATGGTTGATATGGATATGGGGGTAGGTATTAAAGGATTCATATGAACAATGATATTGAGACAAAGGGTAGGTGTGGATGAGGTAGATGAGATAGGTAAGGAAGTCTATGTGTTTGATGTATCAGTATTGATTGTTTGAGGTTGAAATGGGGATGTGGAAGGTAGAATGCCTTTTTTGTGGTGGATTTAGGAAGGGTTGTTTGAAGATGGAGGGAGGTGTGATTTGTTGATATGTGGGATTGTGTAATGTGGGAATGGTGGATGTGGGTTTTGGGATGGAAAGTTTGATTTTGAGGAGTATAAATGTCAATAGATGGAAAAGAAATGTTTGATAATTATGGTAGATGGAGGATTACATTGATATAAGGTGATGGGGATGAAATAAGATTTATTGATTGTTGATAGGATTGAGAGATGGATTTATGAAAAAGTAGTCATAGATGGGGCTATAAGAGGAAGGAGAAAAGGATAGATATGTGATCATGGTAGATGTTTGAGGAGTGGTAGTATTGATGTGATAGGTATATGGATTATCAGTAGTTATGGTTGATGTAGGTGTAGGAGAGTGTGGATATGGTCTGATGGTTGTCAAAGGACATGAAAGTGGATGGATAAGGATGAAAGAAGCTTGGTGTGATAAAGAAGATAAGTGGGGATGTTTGATAGGATGTTTGGGGTTGATTGAAATATTTGTATGGTGAATTTGATTGATAATTGATTATATTTATTGGTGTAGGATATGTGAAAATAGGTTTACATGGTGGTGGGTGGAATAGGATCCTCCGAAAATGGTTGGGGAGATTGAGAGATTTTAGGGGTTTTGATGTAGGGTCATATGATGGGAAGGACAAAGGTCTCTAAAGATGCATGAGATGGATGGATGTATGATGATGAGGGATGGGAATGGTCAATAGATGGAGAGATAGGTGAATTATATGAGAAAGGGGGATCTATTTGAATGGGGATATATATGGTCGTTTGAGGTTGAGAGATATCAATGTGGAATCTAAATATGGGATTGGATGAAGTGGTATGAGATCATTAGATATATTAGATTGTTGCATTTTTCAAAATCTTGAAAAGTTTATTCCAGTGTGAAATAAGAAAACATGTCAAACAACAAAGTTTTCATTATTTGGATTTTAAGAAAGTGTGAAAAATAAAAAGGGATGGATAACAAGGTACCTAAGAGAAGGAAATCTATGTTTGGTTTTAGGAAGTTTTTATGGCTGGGGGAAAGTCTTAGGTGGCTTCTATTGGGTGATGAAATCCCAATCATTCTACCATTGGGTAGGATGTTGTTTAGATGTGTGATTTGAATGTGTGTTTTTTAGTTATGTGTGAGAAGTGTGAGAATGAAACAAGTTAACCCCTACTTAAACTATGTGAGCAAGTAGGATGCAGAAAAGAAAGGTTCTTTTTAAACCAAATCAAAGTGTGATCTTTGATGAGGACACACACAGGAAAGGGAAATATGATGTGAAAAAGGAGAAAATAGGGGAAAAAATGAGGAATACCTGGATAAATATTTTCCTTTTTATCTGAACTTTAGTGGGAAGAGAAATCCAGTAGCCAAACCAACATGAGCAAGCAAGAAGAAGGCCTCATGTTGTAGTGTTAGTAGAAGATAGAAGAAGTATAGAAAAATAGAAAGAAATGAAAAGGGATCACCTAAGGGGTGGTCCCACCAGGTGTGCTAAGAATGTTGTCCAAATTTCTTCATTCGTACTCAAATTAATAAGCTAGCTACTAAAATAAACTAGAAACTCAAAATATGGAGGGTTTATAGTACCTCAGAAGTGTGATATATGTGGATGGATGGGCACCAAGTAATTGATCCTTGTACAGTTGATAAACCTATAAATAAGAGTGTGTCTAAAAAAGAATGATTAGATAGATATGTGGGGTTTTCCCAAAAAAGATGGCTCCAAGAAGTGTGACCTTCCTTTCGTGCAGATGTCAACCCCCATTTTAAAGAAAAAGTGAAGTAAAGGATGAATAAGCAGATTACATGTAGAAACAAATAATACTAAAAGTACTAATATGAAAGTAATTGAGATCTGATCTAGATAATGAATTAATAAATAGATAAAAATTAAATGATACTAGGTGCAGGTCGATAACGACTTAGAAGTGAAGATCGGGTGAGAACGATGATTGAATATGATAAGTGAAGCAAGTTTTTTATGAGATATCAAACAAACCCTACAAGATCTGAGAGGAAAGAAAGAATGGTAACTACGTAAAATGGTAGAAAGGAAGGATGGAGAAAAGGATAGAAAATTGATTGGAAAGGATAGATTAAGATTAGGACCAATATGGAAAGTGATGGAAGCTGGGATGTAGATAGACTGACTTTAATGCAACAAGAGGACTGGATGGTTTTAGAAAGTGAGTAAGAGAGAAAGAACACATGTAAGGAGGCTAGATGGATCTGTGGAAGTAGAAAGCACAATTGCGAAAGGTTGAGTTTTGATGGTGAATCAAGATAGTGGTGATGAAAAAATGTAGATAGTTGGAGTAAGGAAAAAAAAAAACAAGATTAAAAAAGGAAACCTGACAAGTAAGGAAGCTAGAAGAGAAGGTTGATAATGGAGCTCTGAGTGCTGGAAGGATGATAGTCCTATAAAATGTTAGACATGAAGAAAAAAATGATATATGATAATAATAAAGTAAAGTAACACAAAGATGATAATAATATCACAAAGGATGATCGCGATGGTAATGCAAACATGTTTAAGAGAAGTCACAGGTTTTTAACTATTTTTAGGAATGCTTATCAAGCATGAGAGTCAAGTTCACAAGTCATAAGAAAGCTCCAATATTCACATGCATATGATGATTATGGAAAGAAATAACTCATTTTATAGGTCGAAGATGATTGGGATTGGGTCACCACCGACCATGGGGAAAGTTTCCCCAATGGGGTGGATTTTGTGCTTTAGGTCAGGATTTCATGTTTTAAGGAGGAAAAATTGCTTTAAAGCTTATGTGGGATTAGGTTGTTTAGGGATGAATCATGGGTAGTTAGAAGATAGGAATGGGTAGAAAAAGCATAGGGATTTATATTTAGGATAAAAGCATCCTAAATAACAAGTTGATTAGGGAAAGTTAGGGATATGGATATTAATAATTAATTAATTAATTAATTAATGTGAATTAATAAAAATTAATAAGAATTAAATGATGATAGGATAATAAGTGGGAATTTTATTAAATATTGAAGGGGATGGATTTAATTAAATTGAGCTTATTTTATCTTGTTTATGTGTCTTGATGCATGACCAACCTACATGGGTCCATGATATGAGTTTATGTGAGTTTATTGTTATATTTTAATGTTTTATTAGCTAATCTATGTTATGATTTTAGTTGAGAAGCATATAAAAGTGCATGTTTGGTTCAAATTTGAACTACTTGATGTGAGAAGGAAAAGCGTGACCTAGGTGAAAGAAATAAAGTGGATAAAGGAATCAAGAGAGGGCTGAGGATGTGTGTGAATGTATAAATAATATTGAGGAGATAGTGCGCAAAACAATTGATCCAAATTAGTCCATGAAAGATCAAGATAAAGCGAGTTAGGAGAAAGAGGGTTTAAAGCAGTGTACGATGAATTAGTGACCTTCATTAGTTGTGGCAAAAACAATACTTTAGATATCTTCATAAAAATGTGGTTTAGTTGGTTCTTAATCATCTTAGGGGTTGTAGCCTCCTTGTGGATTTAGCTTCACTAAATTAGGGGTTATTGCTCCTTGTAGGGTTGGTGCTCTATCAAACTATGGTTGGGTGCTCCTTGTGAATTTAGTGCTTCAATAAATATATTTTCTTTATGTAATATAAGCGAGTTTCAAAGTGGGTTTTCTTCCGCTTGATGGTTTACGACATATATATTATGTTGAAAGTACTCTCTCTTAGTTATGCTCATGTGGTTGATTATTTAATGGTGTTAAATTCACATTAATAGATGGTTGAATGTTAATGGTGCATGAAATTTAATCTTAAATTGTGTTTACGATTTTAAATAAAGGATTCACCCCCATCTCAATTCATTATGCTTCCAACATATTTGAGTGGTAGAAGTACGAACCCTCATATAGGTGTATCTCACTATCATGCTAAATATCCTCTGCGGCCCGGCTCCGACTATACAAGATGTTGATCTTGGAGGACCCCATCATCCGATGAAGCAGTCTAAGATATGAAGCCAAAAATTGGTACTAGAATCCTCTAGATGTGGTCGACCATGACTCGATTTAACGCTTGCACCTATGTCTAATACCGCGTCGATCATCTTACACAAGGGGAAAAAAATACATTAGACTTTTGTAGAAATAATTTAAATAAAGTGGTTTTATTTCAATTAACTACCAAAATTTATGAACAAATCCCTAGAGCGTCTAGTGTTGAAATCAAACTCGATACTCAATGTTACGTTTTGCTCAGCAATGAGTCCCAAAACGATAAAAAGACAACCAACCATCCTGAACAAATAAGATAAACATAACAAAGGTGGTAATAATTTTTTTGTTGTAAGTTATTTAGTTATTGAAAATTAAAATTATCATAAGTTCTAAAGAAAAATGAGTGCAAAGTCACAACATACGATGAAGCAACGCCAACCTATAATTTTGAACAATAAGGTAAATTATATCAATTTTTACGTTGTCATTATAGTGGCACAAATTCAAACAAGGGACGGAGATTCGGTGTAAGCGTCGCTTTTCAATGCGAGTTAAAAATTTATGATTATTTTAATAAGTGTATAGAAGGTAAACCTATCATGATGAAGGTTGGTCAAAACTCCACTTGCGATACAACTTATCGCGTGGGAAATATGGGCAAGTTCAAGAGTTTAAATTTTAGTGAGTTATAATTGTTTCAAAAATGATCAAGGGTTTTATGGAAAGTCAAAACAACCATTACGGTCATGGGTCCCATTTTGCCTCCAAAATGGGCCCATGCCCTTGAATAATAATACGAATTAATAAAATATTTAATTTATTTAAATATCCCGCTAAAGGAACCCCACAAATAAAAGCTAAGTCAATTATAAAAATTAAGCCATTTAAATTTAATTTACCCATCAAGTAAAGATCTCCCAAAATAACCTAAGTCACTAATTAATTTAACCATATTAAAACATCATACCAATATTTAAAACACCCCATCACTTAAGTTATATGTAAACTTAACATCATCCTTAGGAAATATATTTAAGCTCCACCCTAGATTAAATCTAACCTAAAATCTAAAAGGGTGAGGATATATTTGCATAACCCTAATTTTTAATTTCATTTCTTCTCCTTCTCCATTCGGGTTTCTCATTTTTTCAAGTATGAAGGGATCAAGAATAGCTCGAAGCAATTAGAGTTTTAATCTCAAACTTCTCATTTATTTTATCAATGGCAGATTGAGAGATATCCAAATTTGTATATTTGCATTGTTATTGGTTTATTGTTTTTATTTTGAAGCCCATATCTATGGAAAGATTATGAGAAATCTTATTTATTTTATATTGAACTGTGATACATTTTATCAAATATATATGCATACGTATTTCTCTTTATGTGTGTGTGTGTGTGTGTGTGTGTGTGTGTGTGTGTGTGTGTGTGTGTGTGTGTGTGTGTGTGTGTGTGTGTGTGTGTGTGTGTGTGTGTGTGTGTAAAATGATTGATGGTGTTAACCACACATAAAATGCACCCGAAAAGAAGGGTGATTGTGTTATTGGAGGCCGAATGACCGATGGGCATGTAGATGAGCGACATGGTCATGGTTACAAAGTGGTGGGAGGGTTGTGTAGACACCAAAATTGGGTCACACTCCTTGGTCCCTTGTCGAATAACTAACTTAAACATATTCACCTAGCCATGGCCCCTTTCACCCCACATTAATATTAATTTAATTATGTACAATTAAATTGATACCCATCCTCACCTTATTTATTAATTTAATTTATGTAACCCTCACCAGCCACATCACCTAGACACCTCATCATAAATCTATTTTTAGTATGTTTCCCTTTTACTTGGACTCAATATCCACTCACCATAACTAACTAAGACTTAGTCCTACCTCGGTGCTAAGACTTAGTTCGACCCTAAAATCACATGCCTATTCTTCCTCTAACCACATTCCCGCTCATCTAAGTGCAACATTCTATTTTGATTAGGAGAATGGACAAAGTTGGCCAAAAATATTGCCAAGATCACGTTATTTTTAGTAAACCTAGGATATCCCACCTTAACCTATGCCAGTCGACCCAAAGCGCGTCGGTCACTCAGAAAGCTGTCATCGGTTACCATATATTCACTTTAGTAACCTTGTTTGAGAGATTTGGACACATTTAGAGTTTTGGAACAAAGGATATACTGCATGCAAGCAAGAAACTAGATCCCTTTCGCACATCAAGCAGCCATAGCGACACCAAAATGGATCGAAGGTATTTTCATTCACGATAGTGTTGTCCACTCAAAATTCCCGCTCGATAAGAGTAAAATTTTCAAAATTTTGAGTTTAAGTGTTTTTCTACGAAATGCCTAAGTCGTGAAATTGAAAAAATCATGTTTTGGGTCATTTTGTGTGATTTTCGAACTGTCGGAACTTTTTGTCCCATCTGTCCCAAATACGAAAGTGCACTCTGTTCCCGATCGGAAATCCCGAATTTGTCCCATTCTCGGGCCCGTCGGAAAACTTTGTCCCAAGTGTCCCAAAACTTTTGTGCGAGTTGTTCCAATTTCGGCGAATCATCCTTCCCGCGTGCTTCGCACTTTCACATCCCAAATGTCCCAAAGTTAAAAGTGCGAGCTTTCCCATTTTTGGCCGATTTTCCCGAAACGCGTCCTTCGCGTGCAGCAATTTTGTCCCAACTGCCCCATTTAAAAAAGTGCGAGCTTTCCCAATTTCGGCCGAGCCGATCGAGTCGCGTACTTCGGAACTTTTTGTCCCGAATGTCCCAAGTCCAAACGGGCCCTTTGTTCCAATTTCGGCCGAAACACCCGAATCGCGTACTTCGCACATTTTCGTCCCATTTGTCCCAAATGCATTTGTGCGTCCTCTCCTGTTTCTTCGCCGAACCAGTGAGCCGCGTGTTTCGCGCATTCGCGTCTCACATGTCCCAAGCATACCAAGTGTCATTCACACTTAGTTTTTCCGCTCACTCGAGTATGATGCTTTTCAAATTGGTGGTTGTGTATTCAATGCGCATTAAAGTCATTCCTCTCTCCAAACGGCTATATAACGAGCATTCCCCTTTGCATTTTCGCATTGCTTCCATGCTATCTTTTGCTCGAACCCTTGCAATTTGAAAACTTGCGCAATTCCCCCTCCATTTTTAAATTCCTTCCGGAAGTCTAGGGTGCATGACTCGAGACTATCACTATGAAGATCAAGTTAGGGGACGGGGAGCAAATTTCTCCGCTTGAGTACGCCATTAGCAATATAGGGGACAGTGAAGCTCGTCATCTCGACTTCGGTGATTTTTGGGCAAGAATGATAGATGCAAACCCTACATCAATGGCACTGAGATGATTAATGATAGTGGTTTAGCTTTTTTGCGGAGGATTCCCGATCTTAAGTAAAGTGTCTTTACGATACTGTGCTTTCGTGCGGAGCTCACTTCGACCCGCTTGAGCGAATTGACAAATGTACATGGGGAACTCATTGCCAAGCTGGACACTTGCCACCATTGGCGCTGCTCACGAGGATTCCGGAGATGGACAATGCTATAGTCGTTTCCGGGATCAAGCACGAGCCATGTTCGACCAAGACATTGATGACAAATATAAAGCTCGAGTGGCGAAGTCTTGGTTAAAACCCTAAGAAAGGTGCTTCTCGCCTAACCAAAACCCTCTTCCGAGCAGATTTCAATGAAGAACTGTCAGACTTCATAATCCTGGCTCGGGTTATGGGTTTGCCCTCCACCAATGAGTTTCATTTCGGATGTGCCGCTCATCGGCATGGTGTGCGAGGAACACAAAATATCAAGCTGGCGAGAGATCATCGGTATGAATTTGGCGAGAGCAACTATCAACGTCCGGCAAACAAAGAAGTTCTATATGACTTCATACCTGATGTATACCCTAGCAGCATCCAGGCAGTGGTTTGGTTTCTCCTATATAGATGCACACAAAGATGATCCAGTGTATGCCTATTGCCCGCAGTTCACCTTGGAGACCAGCAACCGCAATTTCAGAAGGGTCAATGATGCTTTCACCATGTACGTGGTCAGATTGCTCGAAGGTGATACTGCAAGAAGGTTTTCAGATGAAGCCATGAACCTGATATCGCAGTATGGAGCCTATTTCATCCAATTCAGGAAATTTTCCTATATCAGGCTTGCTGGCTATGAGAGCACCCCTCTGCGGCTTCCCATGTTCTGCAATGACAAAATGGCCTTGATTGAAATATGCAGGCAACTAGACAAGTTGCACAGAACTTGCAGAGACAAGAAGATTTCTGGCTTGCACTTTCCCATCTCTCTGGGAAATTACACATGCAAAATAGCTCTGGACGCTCGAGAACATAGAAAGAGCCTGGTCCTATCCTTTGTTCATTTCTTAAGCCAAGAACCTATTTTGACTTGAAGAAGTTCATCGAAACAGAACATCAAAATAATCTATCATCATAGGGTAGAATACGAAGACTACCGGTGAAAAGCTATGCGAGATGATTTTGAAGCCGAGAAGAAGGCATTGTGGCAGGTTCTCCCTACAATTAATCCAAGAACTCGAGTCATGTACCAAGTTCTGAAGGTCTCCAGGATGACAATTCTGATCTATACTCTTATGAGTATGAAAATGTGATTAAGCACACCCCTCACGGAGGACACTGGATTGGAATAGGAAAGAGAGAGATGATCTGGTGAGATTCTTGCTCCGGTCTTAATTAGGACTAAGTGCAGTTGATAAGAAGATCCGAGAATTGGGAGGCACTCGGGAGAATCCAGCTCCAAGGATGATTCGACACCCATAAGAGAGGCATCAGTTCCAGTCCGGAACACCGGTGAAAACCCCCTGCCTACCTCAAAGAACTCACGGACTGTGGAATCTACTCCTTCTCCATCTACCCGGGTATACAAGAAGAAACTCAAAGAGGTAAAGAAGGAGCTGCAGAGAATGACCCTCAAGAAAATAGGCGAATTGCCTATAGGGCGAGAAGAACATCATTGTTCTCGGTGAAAGTGAAGATAGTGAGGTGCCTCCTCAAATGTTCTGAAAACCCAGAGATAAGGACAAAGAGGTCTAGAGCACCTTTGAACTCCCGGGTGCACTTGAGGTTCTTTCACGCCATTGCCTCTAGTGCTCTACTCACATCTCGGCTTGAGTCAACGGTGCCGAGACCACGAGTGTTATGAGCTCCTGTCTCTTGGTCCCCTTGCTTCCCTGCAGATTCTTCTTCCTCTTTCGCTTGGGTGCTGACCTCACGGGTTGACAAAAGAAAGAAGAAATTCTCCTCTCAAAGCTTGGGACCGAATTTTGATGTTGTAGCAGCCTTGTTGGGCACCACTCCTCGTGCCAAGAAAGCGAGAACTTACTTCGGATTGTGTCGATGCTCAAGGTCAGCGGATTCTTGGAGATTGCTAAGCCTACAGTGGATAAGTCGAATCGGACTTGTGACATCGACTTAGAGCTTTGAGATCCCTATGGGAGAGTCTACTCCTGAAGGTGAAATTCACAACCTCCAGCTTGATCACAAGAGTCATTGGAAGGGTAGAGAAAGGGCAGCGAGACTATTGAGCAATTTGGAAGAACAAGCCCAAGTTCTCACAAGTTTTATCAAGTCACTCTTGTCTAAGGACAAAGTTTTGGACCCTACCCCTCGATTGCTCTACCGCCTCCTGTAATTCTAAGCCAAGATGAAGTGCAAGTATTAAAGATATGCACAAGTATTTTGTCTATGGCAGAGCTATTGAAGCCATGGTGGATGACATGCTTGTTGCTGGGCTAAACTTCATCGATGAAGCTTTTAAACTACATGGAAAGGTAGACAATTTGCAAAGCTATCCTCTCTGCTATTGGGGTTATGGATAAAGAGCTTAAACTGCAGGGCGGTTGCATTGTAGACCTTCGCCTCATGGGACAGACAGATGAGAACATCTTACTGGCGAATAAGATTTTCGATGATGCCAAAGACAATCTATCAAAATCCTAGGTCTACAGCGTAGAGTGGAAAATCAAAGTCCTGGAGGAAGCTGTGGGAGAAATGAAGAACAGCTGGCAGAAGGGAGAAGCTTTCAAGACACTGGCAGCTGCTGCTTTCAAAGATATACATTGTCATCTTCAAGATGAAAACTCTGGTGCTTCCTTGTCCTTGCAAGAAATCAAAGCTCAGTTCAGAGCTTTTGTCAAAGATCATCTATTCAAGGAAAGCTCCATCTCTAAGGAAAAGATGAAGGAAATTTGTTCTCTTCAGTCTGCCATTGAAGAAGCAAACAAAGATTATCATACTCACGTCGAGTTTGATAAAGAGATGGAGAAATGTCTGGGATTTTGGACTCAGTCTGCAGCCAACACGTCAGTCCCTCGTGGCAGAGATATAGCTGAGTCATTGAAGAAATTCAGGCAGCGGATTCTGAAGACAGTGGGTCCCTCCCAATAGCTGGCCACTGTCTCCTTCTCCTTTCTTTTCTCTTCTTCCCATTCTTTTCGTATTCTTTGTAATTAGTTAAGGTATCGCATGATAGGTGATCTTTAACTATTCTTTAATTAAAAGAAAGCGATTACAAAGAGTAATTGACTTGTAAGCTATATAATGGCCTTTCCACGCCATTTTTGCGGGAGGAAGAACTTGGAATATTTCTTTGAAAGTGTAAATAGATATTAAAGAAATCAATACAAAAGGGCTTTCCATTCTTTATCTATCTAATTCTTGTTATCTCTTTGTTTTCCTTTAATATTGTGGAGATCATTTTGTTCCTAACTCGTTAGTCTCTCGACGATTGCATCTTTGTTGGTTTTGCAAATACGGTGATCTTGTACAACCAAGAAGGAACTTTGTGTCCTTGATTAACAAATCGAAGAAGGTTATTTATGGAACTTTGTGTCTTTAAATTTAATCTCATTCAGCCATCACAAATGATCTTGTCTTAAATTCTTTGAAGCTTCGCATACACGAGGAATTATTACTGCTATCTATAATTCGAATGTTGCTATTCGCTCATCTTCTTATTCCCTTTCCTTAGTCCTTGTGTAATTGATGATCCTTGTGGAAAACACCTTCGTAAAATCCAAGTTTGACCATAAAACAATGTTACGTACATTTGTAAATAAGTTCGTTTGAATAAGGGAACCTCTCCCATTAAAGAGGAGGGACTTCTTGTCCCCATTATTACTCTTCTAAAAATTCCTATTTGACGACCAACGATTTTGGCAACTCATTTGGGAAAACCGCATTCGACTGCAATTTTCGATCATCCTTTGATCGGCGACTCGTGTTTCACTCGAGGGAGAAGGACCCTTGGTATCGAAGATTCTCAGTTTCAGCTTTTGGAGCAACAGGGTTTTCCTTTCCCTTGAATAGAAGAACTCGTTCGACGAGCACTCCACTTTGTTCAAGATAGAAGTCCTACCGGTGGTATTCCTTGAACTGCTAGTCCCACGATCTACGAGCTTTGTTCCTAAGCTGGTGTTACTGGTTCCCCTCCAAGCCGTATTTCCAAGAATGGCGGCACAATTGCCATGGGGTCAACGTGTCGGGCCCCTGGCCCTTACTCAACCTTTGCATGAGTTACCTAGAGGTAACCGAAAGAACTTCCCCAAGTTTAGAGGAGATGGCAAAGTACACCCTGATGAACACATTGCAGCCTTCATAGTTGCATGTGGAGTCTTGGGAGTTGAACATGAAGACATCTCGGTAAGACTGTTTCGTCGAGGCGTTACGGGATAATCTTTCGATTGGTTCTATCACCTTAAAGGTGGTGCCATCACCGAAATTGGAATACAATGAGAACTCGGTTCGAAAGCCATTTCATTCTGGTGCGAGAAGATGTGCATGCCTGCTTGCCCAAATTTCTCGAGATAAAGAAAGATCCATCGAGAACCCATGAGAGAATTTGTGGCTCGGTTCAACAGGCCCGATCAACAAAATTCATGTAAATACTCGACAGTTGATCAAATTCAAAAATGTTTCTTTCTAAATGCTCAAACGCCCAAAGTCGGTTATGCTCTAAGAAGGGCTAATCTTGGGGCGTTAGTGGATCAAGAAGCGCATTTGTTAGTGTCGAGGATGACATGATCATGTCGGGAAGTTGAAGAGATCCTCCCAAATCTAAATCTCTGCTTCTTCCTCCTCCACCTCTGATCACCGATCCATTAGTCCGAAACTTGCAAATGATCTAGTAGCTATAAAGAAACAATTGGCCGAAGCATGCCCCGTATGCGAGATGTTCAAGAAGAAATTTGCAGCCAGAAATCGTTTGCACTGCTCCTCACACAAGACTAGCACTTGAAGGACCTCTGTCAAGGTTCTGTGAATGCAACTGTGAAGTTGAAGAGCCGAGATGATGATGTGGACAATGAAGCTTGTGAGGAGTTCCTGGAGGAATTTGATGATGAGGCGGAAGAACTCGAAGGATCTCGGGTTAATTTCTTTACCACCGAAGGCACTGATGATGGAGATGACTATGATGAAGTGGTAGCAGATATGAACAGTGAATCATTTGCTGTCATGACTCGAGAACAGACAAGGCAGAAGGAGAAAGTAACACAGCCCATGAAGAAATCTAAGGAGCAACCAGCAACTATTCCTGTAATTGCCAGAAGAGGATCTCCTATCCCTACCTCATCTGCACCAAAGGTAAGTCCTGCCAATCCTACTAGCAAAGTTGCTTCTTCTTCTTTTTCTCCTAAAGTTGATAAGCCTAGAATTCCAAATGATGATGGCCCATCCACCTCTGGATCCTTTGATATTGTTGATCATCTAAAAAGGACTAAGGTTCAAATTTCAGAAGCTGAATACTACCAAACCCATCCCAAAGCTTTTGCCAAGATGATCCAATTTGTAAATTCCCATTCCAAGACCACCTCTAAAGGCCTTTTGCCCACTCCTCCTTCTACACCACAACCTAGTCTGCAGTAGCTCTTTGTCACCTCGCACAGTGACAAAATCAAGCCTTTTATGTGACACTTCTTATAGTGGCCATAGGCTCGATGGCTGTGTCATAGATTAGGAGCCTCGAGATAATGTGATGCCTGCTTAAGGTAGCTCATGCTTTAGGCTTGACCCTTACTCGTACTTATGGATCTTGCTACTCCATGGAAAGTAAGGAAGTGCCTTTGGTTGGAAGGATTAAAGATGCACAAGTGGCTTTTGTTGCTTTACCTGAAAAGAAAGTCTTGGCTACCATCCTAGTAGCAGACATTCCTCCTTCTTACGGAATGTTGCTAAGTAGGAACTTCTGTAAAGATGTGGGTGGAGAGATTCAAATGGATTGGTCACACGCACTCATACCTGTCAATGGACACATGAAGAAGCTGTTGCCTGAGAAACAATCTGAGTATATTGTGCAGAAAACGGATGATCCTAAGGCACAAATACTCTATGAAGACATAGGTCATGGTAATTACATGATTCTATCCCCTGATGAAATCCTACCCTCCAAAGTATCACCCAAAGATCCCAATGGTGTTTGGATTTTAGAATTTGATGGAAGTTGTTCCTGAAATTTGGTTCTGGAGCTGGTGTCTGCTAGTGTCACTGAAGGATGCCTACACCCTTTTTCATTTAAGTTGCGGTTCAAAAACACTAACAACACCGCAGAGTATATGAGGCTCTCATTCTTGGGTGCAAGTGGCCAAAGAGCGAGGTGTGAAAAATATTACGGCTCGTGGTGATGCGAGCTGATTGTGAAGCAAGTCGAAGTCTTTTCGGGTAAAAATGGGAGGGTGAAGCATTCGGAATCAGGTTTGGGATTCAATTGAATTCCTTGATGCTTTCTCCATTGAAGTAATACCGAGAGAAAGAGCAGCAGGGGCTGATTCTTTGTACTGTCTCGGTCATCATCGATTCCCCATCCTGAATTCTCTCAGGATAAGTTCACTATTGAAATGGTCCACCGGCCTAGTGTTCCTGACAATACTAATAACTGGCAAGTTTTCAACGATGACCAGCATTTGCTTTCCTTCCTGGAACTCAAGGGGAATTTCGAGCAACTGTATTTTGAGGGAAGTGACAACTTTGCCTCGTGAGAATGTGTCCTCGACCAGGCTGTCACCCAAGGGAAGAAAGCAGATCAGGAAGGATGCATTAAACTCAAAGGAAACAAGATTCCCAAAGGTTTGGTGAGTTTGGAGGAGTTGTTTGATAAACATGACAGATATGTAAAATCTAAAGCTTCTACTGGACCTCAGCAATCAGCTGAGTATGATAAGATTGATATAGGGAGTTCTACTGATCCCAAGCTGGTAAATATTGGAAAATGTTGCACAACCGATGAGAGGAGAAGAGCAATTGATCTTCTAAAGAAGTATAAAGATGTTCTTGCATATTCTTATGAGGATCTAAAAGCCTGCAAGCCAAAAGACATGCACGGCACTCTATCCCTCTCAAACAGAATCAAGCCTTTCAAAAGCGAAACAAAGCGTATAATCCCAAAATAGCTAACACTATATTTAGGAGATTAAAAATTGTTGAAGGCTAAAATCATTTTCCCATTCACCATTCAACATGAATTGCAAACATTGTACTGTTAGGAAGAAGAATGGTGAGATCCGCATCTGTGTTGATTTCGGGAACACTGAATCAAAGCTTCTGAAAGATAACTACCCTCTGCTTATGATGGATCAAATATTGCAAGCGATGTAAGGATCTGAAATGTTATCTATGCTTGATGGATTCTCGGGATACAATCAGGTAGAGGTTGATACTGCAGATCAACACAAGACAGCCTTCACCACTCCTTGGGGTACCTTTGCCTACAAGAGAATGCCTTTTGGGCTGATTAATGCTGGTGCCACTTTCCAGAGAGCTATGGATTTGGCTTTTGGAAGCTTGAAATGGAAATGTATTGTCATATACCTTGATGATCGACAGTGTTTTCAAAGACAAAGCGAGATCACTTGACCACACAGAAAGCGAGTTACTGCAAAGATCACGAGAGCATGGGATTTCTTTAAATCCTAAAAAATCATCTTACGTATTCTGAAGGAAAACTATTAGGGCACATTGTCTCCAAGGATGGTATTAAGATTGATCTGAGCGAGTTCAAGCCATCCCAGATTCCTCTCCCAACCTTGAGTAAAAAAGGCGTGCATTCCTTTTCGGTAAGATCAATTTTTAAGAAGATTCATCCGATTTTGCTTTGAATTAACTTTGAACATTTCTCGGATGATGAAAGGAAGCAAACATTTGGTTGGTCTTTTGAAGGAAAGGAATCCTTTGAGGGTATCAAGAAAGCTATTGCTAAAACTCCGATTTTGGCACATCTGACTTCAACAAAGATTTCATCATCTATTGCTATGCTACGAGATAATACCCTCAAGGCAGCTCTTTGTCTTAACCCAAGAAGACTACGATGGACATGAGCTACCAATTGCCTTCATGAGCTATATCACGAAGAATCATGAGCTGAAATACACCATGATGGAGAAGCATGCTTTTGCGGTAGTCAAAGTTGTCAGCGATTCCGTTTCTATATCCTCAACTCTCACTCTATGGTGCTTTGGTTCCGGATATGATTTATTAAGTCAATTCTTACACAGCAAGAATTTGGGTCCAAGAGAGAGGAAGGTGTGGCTAAAGTCAGGAGTATGACATTGATATCAAACCGACCAAGCTGGTTCGTGGAAAAGGTCTTTGTGAGCTCATCGTTGAAGGAGCCAAACATGAGTTCTTTGGAGAGAGAAAGTGACATTCCCTCTGTTCTATTCCTTAGTTCGATCGATGAATGGTATTCGACATTGCTCATTTTCTCACCTACGGGGAATGCCCCTCTCATTTAAGCTGCCAAGGAAAAGAGAATTTATTAAATTGAGATCAGCACAATATGTACTATGGGAAAATGCCTTGTTCAAGCGTGGTTTAGATGGGAGATTTCGAAGTGTGTGGACAAGGAACAACGAGAGAAAGTTGCTCTCAACTTTCCATGATCGAGCATGTGGAGGGCACTATTCATCAATGATCACTGACTCACAAGATACTCCGGGAGGATATTCTTGGCCTTCCTTGTTCGAGAGATGCATCCAAGTGGGTGGACAAATGTGAAGCTTGTCAGACCTTTGTGGGAAGACCTAAATTAGCATCTTTACCTCTCAAACCAGTTGTGATTGAGGAACCATTTCAGCGGTGGGGTCTAGACTTCATTGGTGCTGCCGAACCTGTTTCTAGTGCTGGTCACACGCATGTGCTAAGCGCCAGCGACTACTTCACCAAATGGGTGGAAGCTATTCGATCAAGAGCACTACTTACGAAGTTGTATGCGACTTCATCAAAGAAGAACATCTTGGTAAGGTATGGTGTACCTAACAAGATTGTAACAGAATAACGCCGAACTTCTCCTCAAGCCGAGATAATGGATTTACGCTACTGGGTATGGCATCTCTCGGCTCATTCTTGATTATTACCCCGAGGAAATGGACAAGCGAATCCACCAACAAAAATCGGTGACTATCATAAGGAAGTTGGTCAATGAGTCTCGTAAACCGGCATAAGAAGCTTTATGATGCTCTTTGGGCGAGACAGGATCACACCTAAAAGAGCCATTGGAATGTCTCCTTTTCAAGTGGTGTATGGAGTGGAAGCTCAATTGCCGGTGTGAGTGGAAGCTGCCTTGACCTTGCACACTGATGAAGGCCATTGAAGATACTAGTTTCGGTGATGCTCTGGATAAAAGAATCATGTACACTGCACAAACCTGAACGAGGACAGGTGGAGGTTCTTGACGGGATATCTGTTCACCGCGAGAAGGTAAAGCTCATTTGACAAGAAAGCTAGGTTCGAGAGAGTTCCAAGTTGGAGATACCGTCTTTGTTATGGGACAAAAGACATGAACCTCGTGGCAGCCATGGAAAATTTGATTCACTTTTGTGGCTCGGACCATTCAAGATAAGACACTTTCTTTGGTAAGAACTCTTTCTATCTTGATTACATGGATGGTTCTCCCCTCCCACTTCCTTATAGTGGGCGTATTTGAAGTTGTTCAAGTCCTAGGTGACTAGGAGTCCCTTTGTATATTACATGCGGTGTTTTTGCTTTTCTACTTTCGGTGTGTTTCCCTTACATTGTTGTGTGTGTTGCCCTCTGTGTTGGTTTGTTTTGACTCCTTTGCCCAATGATAAGGCCTTTGATCGTCCTGCTTCACCGAGTTATCTAAGTTCTTGCCTTGTCTCATTCCATGAATTTATACCAAGTCATCCCCAGAAGGAGCCAGCTGTTGTCCACTCAAAATTCCCCGCTCTGATAAGAGTAAAATTTTCAAAATTTTGAGTTTAAGTGTTTTTCTCTGAAATGCCTAAGTCGTGAAATTGAAAAAATCTGTGTTTTGGGTCATTTTGTGTGATTTTCGGGCCTGTCGGAACTTTTTGTCCCATCTGTCCCAAGTACGAAAGTGCACTCTGTTCCCCGATCGGCCGAAATCCCCGAAGCTGTCCCATTCTCGGGCCCGTCGGAAAATTTTGTCCCAAGTGTCCCAAAACTTTTTGTGCGAGTTGTTCCAATTTCGGTGAATCATCCTTCAGCGTACTTCGTACTTTCACTTTCCTGTCCCAAATGTCCCAAAGTTAAAAGTGCGAGCTTTCCCATTTTGCCGATTTGCCCGAACCGCATCCTTCGCGCAATTTTGTCCCAACTACCCCATTTTAAAAGTGCGAGCTTTCCCAATTTAGTAGAGCCAGTAAAAGCCGCATACTGCCGGAACTTTTTGTCCCGAATGTCCCAAGTCCAAACGGGCCCTTTGTTCCAATTTCGGCCGAAACACCCGAATCGCGTACTTCACACATTTTCGTCCCATTTGTCCCAAATGCATTTGTGCGTCCTCTCCCTGTTTCGCCCGAACCGGCCGAGCCGCGTGTTTCGCGCATTCGCGTCTCACATGTCCCAAGCGTACCAAGTGTCATTCACACTTAGTTTTTCCCGCTCACTCCAAGTATGATGCTTTTCAAATTGGTGGTTGTGTATTCAATGCGCATTAAAGTCATTCCTCTCTCCAAACGGCTATATAACGAGCATTCCCCTTTGCATTTTCGCATTGCTTCCATGCTATCTTTTGCTCGAACCCTTGCGATTTGAAAACTGTGCAATTCCCCCTCCATTTGCAAATTCCTTCCGGAAGTCTAGGTTGCAGCTCGAGGACTATCACTATGAAGATCAAGTTCCGGGGACGGGAGCAAATTTCTCCGCTTGAGTGCGCATTGCAATATAGGGACAATGAAGCTCGTCATCTCGACTTCGGTGATTTTGGGCAAGAATGACGGATGCAAACCCTACATCAATAGCACGAGATGATTAATGATAGTGGTTTACCTTTTTCCGGAGGATTCCCAATCTCGATGCGGTGTTGATACGGTCCTTTCATGTGGAGCTCACTTCGACCCCACTTGAGCGAATTGACAAATGTACATGGGGAACTCATTGCAAGCTGGGCCAGCTGCCGCCATTGGCGCTGCTCGAGGATTCGGAGAGATGGACAATGCTATAGTCATTTCCGGGATCAAGCACGAGGCCATGTTCGACCAAGACAGTGACAAATATAAAGCTCGAGTGGCGAAGTCTTGGTTAAAAACCCTAAGAAAGGTGCTTCTCGCCTAACCAAAACCCTCTTCCAGCGATTTCAACGAAGAATCGAGACTTCATAATCCTGCTTTGGCTCGGGTTATGGGTTTGCCCTCCACCAATGAGTTTCATTTACTGGATGTGCCCGCTCATCGGCATGGTGTGCGAGGAACACAAAATATCAAGCTGAGGAGAGATCATCGGTATGAATTTGGATGAGCAGCTATCAACGTCCAGCCAAACAAAGAAGTTCTATATGACTTCATACGATGTATACCCTAGCAGCATCCGAGGCGGTGGTTTGGTTTCTCTATATAGATGCACACAAAGATGATCCAGTGTATGCCTATTTCCCTTGATTCACCTTGGAGACCAGTGCAACCGCAATTTGAGAAGGTCAATGATGCTTTCACCATGTACGTGGTCGGATTGCTCGAAGGTGATCTGCAAGAAGGTTTTGAGATGAAGCCATGAACACGATATCGCGAGTATGGAGCCTATTTCATCCAATTCAGAAATTTTCCTATATCGAGCTTGCTAGCTATGAGAGCACCCTCTGCGGCTTCCCATGTTCTCTGATGACAAAATGGCCTTGATTGAAATATGCGAGGCAACTAGACAAGTTGCACGAGAACTTGCGAGAGAAAAGAAGATTTACGGCTTGCACTTTCCCATCTCTGCGGGAAATTACACATGCAAAACTTGACTCGGGACGCTCGAACATAGAAAGAGCCTGGTCCCTATCATTTGTTCATTTCTTCAAGCCAAGAACTGTTTTGACTTGAAGAAGTTCATCGAAACAGAACATCAAAATAATCTATCATCATAGAGGCGGATCTGAGAAGACTCTTGGGGTGGTATGCGAGATGATTTTGAAGCCGAGAAGAAGGCATTGTGGCGGAGGTTCTCCTGCGATTGATCCAAGAACTCGGTCTGTGCCAAGTTCACGAAGGTCTCGGGATGACAATTCTGATCTATACTCTTATGAGTATGAAAATGTGATTAAGCACACCCCTCGGAGGACTGGATTGGAACAGGAAAGAGAGATGATGATCGGTGAGATTCTTGCTCCGGTCTTAATCGGGACTAAGTGCAGTTCGATAAGAAGATCGAGAATTCAGAGGCACTCGGGAGAATCAGCTCAAGGATGATTCGACACCCATAAGAGAGGCATCGGTTCAGTGCGGAACACCGGTGAAAACCCCTCTGCCTCGGCAACTCACGGACTGTGGAATCTACTCCTTCTCCATCTACCGGGTATACAAGAAGAAACTCAAAGAGGTAAAGAAGGAGCTGCGAGAGAATGACCCTCCAAGAAAGCAGCGTAGATTGCTTATAGGGCCGAGAGAACATCATTGTTCTCAGTGAAAGTGAAGATAGTGAGGTGCCTCCTCCAAATGTTCCTGAAAACCCAGCAGATAAGGACAAAGAGGTCCAGAGAACTTTGAACTCCGGGTGCTACTGATTCTTCTATTGCCATTGCCTCCGAGTGCTCTACTCACATCTCGGCTTGAGTCAGCGGTGCAGACCACGAGTGTTATGAGCTCCCTGTCTCTTGGTCCCCTTGCTTCCCCTGCAGATTCTTCTTCCTCTTTCGCTTGGGTGCAACCTCTGGTTGACAAAAGGAAGAGGAAATTCTCCTCTCAAAGCTTGGGACCAAATTTTGATGCTGTAGCAGCCTTGTTGGGCACCACTCCTTCTCGTGCCAAGAAAGCCAGAACTACTTCCAGGATTGTGTCTGATGCTCAAGGTCAGCAGTTCTTGGAGATTGCTAAGCCTACAGTGGATAAGTCAGAATCAGACTTGCTGACATCTGACTTAGAGCTTTCAAGGATCCCTATGGGAGAGTCTACTCCTGAAGGTGAAATTCACAACCTCCAGGAAACAGTCACAAGAGTCATTGGAAGGGTAGAGAAAGGGCAGCAGACTATTGAACAGCTGGAAGAACAAGCCCAAGTTCTCACAAGTTTTATCAAGTCACTCTTGTCTAAGGACAAAGTTTTGGACCCTACCCCCTTGACTGCTCTACCGCCTCCTGTAATTCTAAGCCAAGATGAAGTGCAAAGTATTAAAGATATGCACAAGTATTTCATCTCTATGGCGTGGCGAGCTATTGAAGCCATGGTGGATGACATGCTTGTTGCTGGGCTAAACTTCATCGATGAAGCTTTTAAACTACATGGAAAGGTAGACAATTTGCAACAGAAGCTATCCTCTGCTATTGGGGTTATGGATAAAGAGCTTAAACTCTGGAGGCAGTTGCATTGTAGACCTTCGCCTCATGGGACAGACAGATGAGAACATCTTACTGGCGAATAAGATTTTCGATGATGCCAAAGACAATCTATCAAAATCCTGGGTCTACAGCGTAGAGTGGAAAATCAAAGTCCTGGAGGAAGCTGTGGGAGAAATGAAGAACAGCTGGCAGAAGGGAGAAGCTTTCAAGACACTGGCAGCTGCTGCTTTCAAAGATATACATTGTCATCTTCAAGATGAAAACTCTGGTGCTTCCTTGTCCTTGCAAGAAATCAAAGCTCAGTTCAGAGCTTTTGTCAAAGATCATCTATTCAAGGAAAGCTCCATCTCTAAGGAAAAGATGAAGGAAATTTGTTCTCTTCAGTCTGCCATTGAAGAAGCAAACAAAGATTATCATACTCACATCGAGTTTGATAAAGAGATGGAGAAATGTCACGGGATTTTGGACTCAGTCTGCGGCCAACACGTCAGTCCCTCGTGGCAGAGATATATTTGAGTCATTGAAGAAATTCAGGCAGCGGATTCGAAGCAGTGGGTCCCTCCCGATAGCTGGCCACTGTCTCCTTCTCCTTTCTTTTCTCTTCTTCCCATTCTTTTCGTATTCTTTGTAATTAGTTAAGGTATCGCAATAGGCGATCTTTAACTATTCTTTAATTAAAAAAGCAGTTACGAAAGAGTAAGCTGACTTGTAAGCTATATAATGGCCTTTCCACGCCATTTTACGGGAGGAAGAACATGGAATATTTGCTCAAAGTGTAAATAGATATTAAAGAAATCAATACAAAAGGGCTTTCATTCTTTGTCTATCTAATTCTTGTTATCTCTTTGTTTTCCTTTAATATTATGGAGATCATTTTGTTCCTAACTCGTTAGTCTCTCTGATTGCATATTGTTCAGTTTTGCAAATACAGTGATCTTGTACAACCAAGAAGGAACTTTGTGTCCTTGATTAATAAATCTGAAGAAGGTTATTTATGGAACTTTGTGTCTTTAAATTTAATCTCATTCAGCCATCGCAAATGATCTTGTCTTAAATTCTTTGAAGCTTCGCATACACGAGGAATTATTCTGCTATCTATAATTCTGAATGTTGTTATTCTGCTCATCTTCTTATTCCCTTTCCTCAGTCCTTGTGTAATTGATGATCCTTGTGGAAAACACTTTCGTAAAATCCAAGTTTGACCATAAAACAATGTTCTGTACATTTGTAAATAAGTTCGTTTCTGAATAAGGGAACCTCTCCCATTAAAGAGGAGGGACTTCTTGTCCTCATTTGTTACTCTTCTAAAAAGTACTATTTGAGGACCAACAATTTTTGGCGACTCATTGTGGAAAACCGCATTCGATCTATGCAATTTTTCGATCATCCTTTGATCTGGCGACTCCGCGTTTCACTCGAGGGAGAAGGACCCTTGGTATCGAAGATTCTCAGTTTCAGCTTTTGGAGCAACAGGGTTTTCCTTTCCCTTCAAATAGAAGAACTCGTTCGGCGAGCACTCACTTTGTTCAAGATAGAAGTCCTCGGTGGTATTCCTTGAACACTGCTAGCCCCGATCTACGAGCTTTGTTCCTAAGCGGGTGTTACGGTTCCCCTCAAGCCGTATTTCGAGAATGGCGGCACAATTGCCATGGGGTCAAGCGTGTCGGGCCCTGGCCCTTACTCAACCTTTGCATGAGTTACCTAGAGGTAACCGAAAGAACTTCCCCAAGTTTAGAGGAGATGGGAAAGTACACCCTGATGAACACATTGCAGCCTTCATAGTTGCATGTGGAGTCTTGGGAGTTGAACATGAAGACATCTCGGTAAGGCATTCGTTGAGGCGTTACGGGATAATCTTCTTATTTGGTTCTATCACCTTCCAATTTGGTGCCATCACCGACTGGAATCAATGAGAACTCGGTTGAAAGCCGTTTCAAGCCGGTAGAAGATGTGCATGCCCTGCTTGCCCAAATTTCTCAGATAAAGAAAGATCCATCAGAACCCATGAGAGAATTTGTGGCTCGGTTCAATAGACTGATCAACAAAATTCCTGTAAATACTCGACCGAGTTGATCGAATTCAAAAATGTTTCTTTCTAAATGCTCAAACGCCCAAAGTCGGTTATGCTCTAAGAAGGGCTAATCTTGGAGCGTTAATTACGGATCAAGAAGCGCATTTGTTAGTGTCGAGGATGACTTTGATCATGTCGGGAAGTTGAAGAGAGATCCTCCCAAATCTAAATCTGCTTGCTTCTTCCTCCACCTCTGGACCCAATCTTGATCCATTAGTCGAGAAACTTGCAAATGATCTAGTAGCTATAAAGAAACAATTGGCTCAAGCATGCCCCGTATGCGAGATGTTCCAAGAAGAAATTTCAGCCAGAAATCGTTTGCTGCTCCTCACACAAGACTAGCACTTGAAGGACCTCTGTCAAGGTTCTGTGAATGCGACTGTGAAGTTGAAGAGCCGAGATGATGATGTGGACAATGAAGCTTGTGAGGAGTTCTGGAGGAATTTGATGATGAGGCGGAAGAACTCGAAGGATCTCGGGTTAATTTCTTTACCACCGAAGGCAGCGATGATGGAGATGACTATGATGAAGTGGTAGCGAGATATGAGCAGTGAATCATTTCTTTGTCATGACTCGAGAACAAACAAGGCGTAGAAGGAGAAAGTAACACTGACCCATGAAGAAATCTAAGGAGCTTGACCAGCAACTATTCTGTAATTGCGAGAAGAGGATCTACTATCCCTACCTCATCGCACCAAAGGTAAGTCACGCCAATCCTACTAGCAAAGTTTCTTCTTCTTCTTTTCTCCTAAAGTTGATAAGCCTAGAATTCCAAATGATGATGGCCCATCCACCTCTGGATCCTTTGATATTGTTGATCATCTAAAAGGACTAAGGTTCAAATTTCGGAATTTGAATACTACAAACCCATCCCAAAGCTTTTGCCAAGATGATCCAATTTGTAAATTCCCATTCCAAGACCACCTCTAAAGGCCTTTTGCCCACTCCTCCTTCCACACCACTGACCCTAGTCACAGTAGCTGCTTTGTCACCTCACAGTGACAAAATCAAGCCTTTTTATGTAACACTTCTTATAGCTGGCCATAGGCTCAATAACTGTGTCATAGATTCCGGAGCCTCAGATAATGTGATGCCTGCTAAGGTAGCTCATGCTTTAGGCTTGACCCTTACTCGTACTTATGGATCTTACTACTCCATGGAAAGTAAGGAAGTGCCTTTGGTTGGAAGGATTAAAGATGCACAAGTGGCTTTTGTTGCTTTACATGAAAAGAAAGTCTTGGCTACCATCCTAGTAGCAGACATTCCTCCTTCTTACGGAATGTTGCTAAGTAGGAACTTCTGTAAAGATGTGGGTGGAGAGATTCAAATGGATTGGTCACACGCACTCATACCTGTCAATGGACAAATGAAGAAGTTTGTTGCCTGAGAAACAATCTGAGTATATTGTGTAGAAAATGGATATCCTAAAGGCACAAATACTCTATGAAGACATAGGTCATGGTAATTACATGATTCTATCCCACGATGAAATCGACCCTCAAAGTATCACCCAAAGATCCCAATGGTGTTTGGATTTTAGAATTTGATGGAAGTTGTTCCTCGGCTGGTTCTGGAGCTGGTGTCCTGCTAGTGTCACCTGAAGGATGCCTACACCCTTTTTCATTTAAGTTGCAGTTCAAAAACACTAACAACACCGCAGAGTATGAGGCTCTCATTCTTGGACTGCAAGTGGCCAAAGAACGAGGTGTAAAAAATCTTCTGGCTCGTGGTGATGCAGAGCTGATTGTGAAGCAAGTCAGAAGTCTTTTTCAGGTAAAAAATGGGAGGCTGAAGCATTACCGGAATCAGGTTTGGGATTCAATTGAATTCCTTGATGCTTTCTCCATTGAAGCAATACCAGAGAAAGAGCAATGAGGGCTGATTCTTTGGCCATCTCGGGGTCATTCTCGATTCCCCATCTGAATTCTCTCGGGATAAGTTCACTATTGAAATGGTCCACCGGCCTAGTGTTCTGACAATACTAATAGCGGCAAGTTTTCAACGATGACCAGCATTTGCTTTCCTTCTGGAACTCAAGGGAATTTTGAGCAAGCTGTATTTTGAGGGAAGTGACAACTACCTCATGAGAATGTGTCCTCGACCAAGTTTGTCACCCAAGGAGAAAAGCAGATCGGGAAGGATGTATTAAACTCAAAGGAAACAAGATTCCCAAAGGTTTGGTGAGTTTGGAGGAGTTGTTTGATAAACATGACAGATATGTAAAATCTAAAGCTTCTCTTTGGACCTCGTGATCCAATCGGTGAGTATGATAAGATTGATATAGGGAGTTCTACTTGATCCCAAGTGGTAAATATTGGAAAATGTTGCACAACCGTGAGAGGAGAAGAGCAATTGATCTTCTAAAGAAGTATAAAGATGTTCTTGCATATTCTTATGAGGATCTAAAAGCCTTCAAGCCAAAAGACATGCAGCACTCTATCCCTCTCAAACCAGGAATCAAGCCTTTCAAGCAGAAACAAAGGCAGTATAATCCCAAAATAGCTAACACTATATTTTAGGAGATTCAGAAATTGTTGAAGGCTAAAATCATTTTCCCATTCACCATTCAACATGAATTGCAAACATTGTGCCTGTTAGGAAGAAGAATGGTGAGATCCGCATCTGTGTTGATTTCAGGAACCTGAATCAGGCTTCTCTGAAAGATAACTACCCTCTGCCTATGATGGATCAAATATTGCAAGCAGTAACAGGATCTGAAATGTTATCTATGCTTGATGGATTCTCGGGATACAATCAGGTAGAGGTTGATACTGCAGATCAACACAAGACAGCCTTCACCACTCCTTGGGGTACCTTTGCCTACAAGAGAATGCCTTTTGGGCTGATTAATGCTGGTGCCACTTTCCAGAGAGCTATGGATTTGGCTTTTGGAAGCTTGAAAGGAAATGTATTGTCATATACCTTGATGATCGTGAGTGTTTTCAAAGACAAGCGAGATCACTTGACCACACAGAAAGCTTGATTAAAGATGCCGAGAGCATGGGATTTCTTTAAATCCTAAAAAATATGTCTTCTGTGTTACAGAAGGAAAACTATTAGGGCACATTGTCTCAAGGATGGTATTAAGATTGATCCTGAACGAGTTCAAGCCATCCAGCAAATTCCTCTCCCAACCAGTAAAAAAGGCGTGCATTCCTTTTCGGTAAGATCAATTTTTTAAGAAGATTCATCCCCGATTTTGCTGAATTAACTTTGAACATTTCTCAGATGATGAAAGGGAAGCAAACATTTGGTTGGTCTTCTGAAGGAAAGGAATCCTTTGAGGGTATCAAGAAAGCTATTGCTAAAACTCCGATTTTGGCACTGTCACGACTTCAAAGAAAGATTTCATCATCTATTGCTATCTACTGAGATAATACCACAGCTCTTGTCTTAACCCAAGAAGACTACGATGGACATGAGCTACCAATTGCCTTCATGAGCTATATCTTGAAGAATCATGAGCTGAAATACACCATGATGGAGAAGCATGCTTTTGCGATAGTCAAATCATCAGCGAGTTCCGTTTCTATATCCTCAACTCTCACTCTATGGTGCTTGGTTCGAGATACATTTGTTAAGTCAATTCTTACCTGCAAGAATTTGGGTCAAGAGAGGAAGCGGGTGGCTAAAGTCCGGGGAGTATGACATTGATATCAAACCGACCAAGCTGGTTTGTGGAAAAGGTCTTTGTGAGCTCATGTTGAAGGAGCCAAACATGAGTTCTTTGGAGGAGAAAGTGACATTCCCTCTTGTTCTATTCCTTAGTTCGATCGATGAATGGTATTCGACATTGCTCATTTTCTCACCTATGGGAATGCCCCTCTCATTTAACTTGCCAAGGAAAAGAGGATTTGTTAAATTGAGATCAGCACAATATGTACTATGGGAAAATGCCTTGTTCAAGCGTGGTTTAGATGGGAGATTTACGAAGTGTGTGGACAAGGAACGAGAGAAAGTTGCTCTCAACTTTCCATGATCGGGCATGTGGAGGGCACTATTCATCAATGAGTCACGACTCACAAGATACTCGGGAGGATATTCTTGGCCTTCCTTGTTCGAGAGATGCATCAGTGGGTGGACAAATGTGAAGCTTGTCAAACCTTTGTGGGAAGACCTAAATTGGCATCTTTACCTCTCAAGCCAGTTGTGATTGAGGAACCATTTCAGCAGTGGGGTCTAGACTTCATTGGTGCACTGAACCCTGTTTCTAGTGCTGGTCACACGCATGTGCTAACTGCCACTGACTACTTCACCAAATGGGTGGAAGCTATTCCAGTCAAGAGCACTACTTCTGAAGTTGTATGCAACTTCATCAAAGAGAACATCTTGGTAAGGTATGGTGTACCTAACAAGATTGTAACAGATAATGCTTCGAACTTCTCCTCAACTGAGATAATGGATTTCTGCTACGGGTATGGCATCTCTCTAGCTCATTCTTCAGATTATTACCCCCAGGGAAATGGACAAGCAGAATCCACCAACAAAAATCTGGTGACTATCATAAGGAAGTTGGTCAATGAGTCTCAGTGAAACTGGCATAAGAAGCTTTATGATGCTCTTTGGGCAGACAGGATCACACCTAAAAGAGCCATTGGAATGTCTCCTTTTCAAGTGGTGTATGGAGTGGAAGCTCAATTGCAGTGACAGTGGAACTGCCAGCCTTGCACCTGATGAAGGCCATTGAAGATACTAGTTTCGGTGATGCTCTGGATAAAAGAATCATGTACTGCACAAACTAAACGAGGATAGATTGGAGGTTCTTTGACAGGATATCTGCATTCACCAGCCAGAAGGTAAAAGCTGTTTGACAAGAAAGCTAGGTTCAGAGAGTTCCAAGTTGGAGATACCGTGCGTTGTTATGGGACAAAAGACATGAACCTCGTGGCAGCCATGGAAAATTTGATTCACTGTGGCTCGGACCATTCAAGATAAGACACTTTGCTGGTAAGAACTCTTTCTATCTTGATTACATGGATGGTTCCCCCCTCCCACTTCCTTATAGTGGGCAGTATTTGAAGTTGTTCAAGTCCTAGGTGACTAGGGAGTCCCTTTGTATATTCTGTACAGTGTTTTTGCTTTTCTACTTTCGGTGTGTTTCCCTTCTGTTGTTGTGTGTGTTGCCCTCTGTGTTGGTTTGTTTTTGACTCCTTTGCCCAATGGATAAGGCACTGGTCTGCTTCACCGAGTTATCTAAGTTCTTGCCTTGTCTCATTCCATGAATTTATACCAAGTCATCCCGGAAGAGGCATTTGTTGTCCACTCAAAATTCCCCGCTCTGATAAGAGTAAAATTTTCAAAATTTTGAGTTTAAGTGTTTTTCTCTGAAATGCCTAAGTCGTGAAATTGAAAAAATCTGTGTTTTGGGTCATTTTGTGTGATTTTCGGGCCTGTCGGAACTTTTTGTCCCATCTGTCCCAAGTACGAAAGTGCACTCTGTTCCCCGATCGGCCGAAATCCCCGAAGCTGTCCCATTCTCGGGCCCGTCGGAAAATTTTGTCCCAAGTGTCCCAAAACTTTTTGTGCGAGTTGTTCCAATTTCGGCCGAATCATCCTTCCCGCGTACTTCGCACTTTCCTGTCCCAAATGTCCCAAAGTTAAAAGTGCGAGCTTTCCCATTTTCGGCCGATTTGCTCGAACCGCGTCCTTCGCGCAATTTTGTCCCATTGCCCCATTTTAAAAGTGCGAGCTTTCCCAATTCGCCGAGGCAGTCAAGCGCGTACTTGAAACTTTTTGTCCCGAATGTCCCAAGTCCAAACGGGCCCTTTGTTCCAATTTCGGCCGAAACACCCGAATCGCGTACTTCACACATTTTCGTCCCATTTGTCCCAAATGCATTTGTGCGTCCTCTCCCTGTTTCGCCCGAACCGGCCGAGCCGCGTGTTTCGCGCATTCGCGTCTCACATGTCCCAAGCGTACCAAGTGTCATTCACACTTAGTTTTTCCCGCTCACTCCGAGTATGATGCTTTTCAAATTGGTGGTTGTGTATTCAATGCGCATTAAAGTCATTCCTCTCTCCAAATGGCTATATAACGAGCATTCCCCTTTGCATTTTTCGCATTGCTTCCATGCTATCTTTTGCTCGAACCCTTGCAATTTGAAAACCTGCGCAATTCCCCCTCCATTTGCAAATTCCTTCCAGAAGTCTAGGTTGCAGCTCCGAGACTATCACTATGAAGATCAAGTTCCAGGGACAGGAGCAAATTTCTCCGCTTGAGTCTGCCGTTAGCAATATAGGGGACAACGAAGCTCGTCATCTCGACTTCGGTGATTTTTGGGCAAGAATGACAGATGCTGAACCCTACATCAATGGCACGAGATGATTAATGATAGTGGTTTAGCTTTTGCGGAGGATTCCCAATCTCGGTCGGTGTCGATAAAGTGCTTTCATGCGGAGCTCACTTCGACCCGCTCGGCGAGCGAATTGACAAATGTACATGGGGAACTCATTGCCAAGCTGGGCCATTGCCGCCATTGGCGCTTGCTCGAGGATTCGGAGATGGACAATGCTATAGTCGTTTCCGGGATCAAGCACGAGGCCATGTTCGACCAAGACAGGTGACAAATATAAAGCTCGAGTGGCGAAGTCTTGGTTAAAAAACCTAAGAAAGGTGCTTCTCGCCTAACCAAAACCCTCTTCAGAGCAGATTTCAACGAAGAACTGTCAGACTTCATAATCCTGCTTGGCTCGGGTTATGGGTTTGCCCTCCACCAATGAGTTTCATTTCTGGATGTGCCCGCTCATCAGCATGGTGTGCGAGGGAACACAAAATATCAACTGGGCAGAGATCATCAGTATGAATTTGGCTGAGCAGCTATCCAACGTCCAGCAAACAAAGAAGTTCTATATGACTTCATATCCGATGTATACCCTAGCAGCATCCAGGCAGTGGTTTGGTTTCTCCTATATAGATGCACACAAAGATGATCCAGTGTATGCCTATTGCCCGCAATTCACCTTGGAGACCAACAACCGCAATTTTTGAAGGGTGATGATGCTTTCACCATGTACGTGGTGGATTGCTCGAAGGTGATCTGCAAGAAGGTTTTGAGATGAAGCCATGAACTGATATCGCGTGATATGGAGCCTATTTCATCCAATTCGGGAAATTTTCCTATATCAGGCTTCTTTGGTATGAGAGAGCACCCTCTGCGGCTTCCCATGTTCTGCTTGATGACAAAATGGCCTTGATTGAAATATGCGAGGCAACTAGACAAGTTGCACGAGAACTTGCGAGAGACAAGAAGATTTACAAGCTTGCACTTTCCCATCTCTCGGGAAATTACACATGCAAAACAGCTCTGATGCTCGAGAACATAGAAAGAGCCCTGGTCCCTATCACTTTGTTCATTTCTTCAAGCCGAGAACTGTTTTGACTTGAAGAAGTTCATCGAAACAGAACATCAAAATAATCTATCATCATAGAAAGCGGATACTGAAGACTACTTTGGGTGGATTTGTGCGAGATGATTTTGAAGCGAGAAGAAGGCATTGTGGCGGAGTTCTCCTGCGATTGATCCAAGAACTCGATCTGTGCCAAGTTCTGAAGGTCTCGGGATGACAATTCTGATCTATACTCTTATGAGTATGAAAATGTGATTAAGCACACCCCTCCGGAGGACTGGATTGGAACAGAAAGAGAGAGATGATCGGCATTTGAGATTCTTGCTCCAGTCTTAATCGGGACTAGGGTGCAGTTCGATAAGAAGATCCGAGAATTCAAGAGGCACTCGGGAGAATCCAGCTCAAGGATGATTCGACACCCATAAGAGAGGCATCGGTTCAGAGTCGGAACACCGGTGAAAACCCCTCTGCCTCAGCAACTCGGGGACCTGTGGAATCTACTCCTTCTCCATCTACCCGGGTATACAAGAAGAAACTCAAAGAGGTAAAGAAGGAGCCTGCAGAGAATGACCCTCAAGAAAAGCAGGCGAGAGTTGCCTATAGGGCCGAGAGAACATCATTGTTCTCGGTGAAAGTGAAGATAGTGAGATGCCTCCTCCAAATGTTCTGAAAACCCAGCAGAGATAAGGACAAAGAGGTCAGAGCACCTTGAACTCCCGGGTGCTTATTGATTCTTCTCTGCCATTGTCTCGAGTGCTCTACTCACATCTCGGCTTGAGTCAGCAGCATTTGCACAGACCACTGAGTGTTATGAGCTCCTGTCTCTTGGTCCCCTTGCCCCTCCTGCTGATTCTTCTTCCTCTTTCGCTTGGGTGCGACCCTCTGGTTGACAAAAGGAAGAGGAAATTCTCCTCTCAAAGCTTGGGACCAAATTTTGATCTTTGTGTGACCTTGTTGGGCACCACTCCTTCTCGTGCAAGAAAGCCGAGAACTACTTCCCGGATTGTGTCGATGCCAAGGTCACAATTCTTGGAGATTGTTAAGCCTACAGTGGATAAGTCAGAATCAGACTTGCTGACATCTGACTTAGAGCTTTCAAGGATCCCTATGGGAGAGTCTACTCCTGAAGGTGAAATTCACAACCTCCAGGAAACAGTCACAAGAGTCATTGGAAGGGTAGAGAAAGGGCGCGAGACTATTGAGCATTTGGAAGAACAAGCCCAAGTTCTCACAAGTTTTATCAAGTCACTCTTGTCTAAGGACAAAGTTTTGGACCCTACCCCCTTGACTGCTCTACCGCCTCCTGTAATTCTAAACCAAGATGAAGTGCAAAGTATTAAAGATATGCACAAGTATTACATCTATGGCGAGCTATTGAAGCCATGGTGGATGACATGCTTGTTCTTTGGGCTAAACTTCATCGATGAAGCTTTTAAACTACATGGAAAGGTAGACAATTTGCAATGAAGCTATCCTCTGCTATTGGGGTTATGGATAAAGAGCTTAAACTGCAGGGCGGTTGCATTGTAGACCTTCGCCTCATGGGACAGACAGATGAGAACATCTTTTTTGGCGAATAAGATTTTCGATGATGCAAAGACAATCTATCAAAATCACTGGGTCTACGGCGTAGAGTGGAAAATCAAAGTCTGGAGGAAGGCTGTGGGAGAAATGAAGAACAGTGGCGAAGGAGAAGCTTTCAAGACCTTTGCTAATGCTTTGCTTTCAAAGATATACATTGTCATCTTCAAGATGAAAACTCAGTGCTTCCTTGTCCTTGCAAGAAATCAAAGCTCGATTCGAGCTTTTGTCAAAGATCATCTATTCAAGGAAAGCTCCATCTCTAAGGAAAAATGAAGGAAATTTTTCTCTTGATGATCTGCCATTGAAGAAGCAAACAAAGATTATCATACTCACGTCGAGTTTGATAAAGAGATGGAGAAATATGCGGGATTTTGGACCGTCTATGCCAACACGTCGGTCCCTCGTGGCGAGAGATATAGGCGAGTCATTGAAGAAATTCAGGCAGCGGATTTTGAAGACAGTGGGTCCCTCCCAGTAGCTGGCCACCTGTCTCCTTCTCCTTTCTTTTCTCTTCTTCCCATTCTTTTCGTATTCTTTGTAATTAGTTAAGGTATTGCAATTGGCGATCCTTAACTATTCTTTAATTAAAAGAAGTGTTACGAAGAGTAACCCGACTTGTAAGCTATATAATGGCCTTTCCACGCCATTTTTGAAGGAGGAAGAACTTGGAATATTTCTTTGAAAGTGTAAATAGATATTAAAGAAATCAATACAAAAAGGGCTTTCCATTCTTTGTCTATCTAATTCTTGTTATCTCTTTGTTTTCCTTTAATATTGTGGAGATCATTTTGTTCCTAACTCGTTAGTCTCTCTGATTGCATACTGTTCAGTTTTGCAAATACAGTGATCTTGTACAACCAAGAAGGAACTTTGTGTCCTTGATTAACAAATCTGAAGAAGGTTATTTATGGAACTTTGTGTCTTTAAATTTAATCTCATTCAGCCATCGCAAATGATCTTGTCTTAAATTCTTTGAAGCTTCGCATACACGAGGAATTATTCTGCTATCTATAATTCTGAATGTTGCTATTCTGCTCATCTTCTTATTCCCTTTCCTCAGTCCTTGTGTAATTGATGATCCTTGTGGAAAACACTTTCGTAAAATCCAAGTTTGACCATAAAACAATGTTCTGTACATTTGTAAATAAGTTCGTTTCTGAATAAGGGAACCTCTCCCATTAAAGAGGAGGGACTTCTTGTCCCCTGACTGTTACTCTTCTAAAAAGTCCTATTTGACGACAGCAACAGATAGCATTCCAGAAGCACTTCCGCGACATTGAGCATTATTTCACAGATCAACCATCATCATCATCCAACCATCAAGGTTGAACATTTGGTAAGTGTGTGCTTATAACATGCATCATTTCATCTTTATTCGGTTTACAAAGTTTCTTCACCTTTGTTTATTAGCTTTAGCCTCTATTTACATTTTTATCCTACCGCTTTTACCTTATTGTGAACCCAACCATTCCACCACCCACAATCATTTAATCACCTATACCCAATTCCCCGAATATCTCGATTACTCCCAATACCTCCACAGACCTAACCATTCTCCTTACCATCCATGTTTAATCTCGAGATAAAACCCCAAAACAATGATCCATTGAGTTCTTATCATCCCACCTCTACCGATGTCGATTGCCTATAACCATCGTGGTTCTTCCTCAAATGTCATCGGTCATGCATAGTGACGTCGGTCTCTCGTATTTGGTAATCCTGGTTAATATGGGAGAAACCTAACAACCTTCATCCAAGTAACCCAAGCTACCGAGAATATGATCTTGACCTATTCCAACATCTTGACTACCTACCCTACTTCCGATATGATCATAACCTAGCTTTATATTAGATTTTCTTATTGTATCTGGATGAGATACCTCAATCATATCAACTACAATAGGACCTTGTTTATTTATTCGTCCTTTCTTGCATTAAGTCAGTAGAAATGTGATGGGTTGACGCCACCAAGGAAGTACCACACTTCTTGGATCTAGGACACGCCTGTTTGCAAGCGACCACCGACATATATTTTTAACTCTTTTTTGTGGTCTTGTTTTGTATTTCAAGTAGTTCCTCCTAGCCAAAAGGAAGCTCTCACAAGCATTGGATCAAGAAGTCAGAACGCGTGCATGACCTTCAAACCAACCATCACAACAGGTATTCCTCCTTAGCCCATAACCTTATATGTTTCGTCAAATCCATAAATAAAATGGTGAAACAGGTTGTGGCCCATGCCACATCCGTGGGTTGTGGCATACGCCACAACCCTATCTGATTTATTCAAAGGATTGTGGGGACAGTGGGACAGCCATCCCACCCTTCCTCACACTTATTTTTATTTAAAATAAAAAACCCTATTACAGTTTTACTAATAAACTTCCTTATTAAATTTTTTTATTATTTTAACTATATTATATATATATATATATATATATATATATATATATAGAAAGATAACTTATCTAATGTACAACTAGATTTACAAAAAGTTCTCTAACTTGTTTTATTTAAAAACATTTATGTTTTCATTATGGTAATATCCAAATCCATAATAAGTTTTTACTAATAAGTAAAAGAGGCATTTTTATAAATCGGATGTGTGTGTGTGTGTTTTTGAAAACAAAAATGCTATAAAATAAGAAAAAAATCAATTAGAAAAATATGATTTCCTTGAATTACTATAGCAATTAATTATACACAAAGAGAGGGATTATTTCCAAGCTTATAAGCAAGAATATCTTGCTGGTTTTTAAACAGAATTACACTAGAAGTTCATAATTAAATTTAGAATAAGAGGAAATATTTAAGCATGGAATATTAATTTGACATTTAAACAACAACCCTTTTTTCCAAACATACAATGGTAATAAACAACATAACTGAATGCATATAATTTCCTCAACTTGCACCAAGGAATATTCGGGACATGGCGCTCCTTTTTGCACTTGGATAAACACTACCAAAATGAAGCTACTATTTCTATATTTCAAGAAAGAAGAGGAGGATAATTCCATTCCATACATTTAATCATTTCTTCATTTCCTAAGTTAAATTCTTCATTCCAAAAGAAGAATACACAAATCAGATATTAAAATGAGGTATTTTATAACCTGTAACTTTAAGTAACCTTTAACAATTGTAACAACATTTCCAACCATGGTTTTAACTATTCAATTTACATGTCATAACAACTATAACATAATAATTTTTCCTTTTCATAATGAAATAATATGATAAAATGCAAGCACTACAAGCCCTCCTCACAAGAGGAGACAACATGCCAATTTTTTTCGCTAAAACCAAAAATGATGTTACAACTCCAAAACTACAACTCTGCATCATCTAGGCCACTCCATTTATCTCCAAAACAACAATGAAAGGGTCTTTAATTCATAAGAAAATGCCTGGTTGACCACCCAACCAATTGACATTATTTGTGCCCGATGGATGCAAGATGAGAATGGGAGAGATGCATGAGAAGAATGGAGAATTCTAGAATGGAGATTTCTAGAATTTGAGAGAAGATTCAATGGAGAGTGGAAGGTTTATTTGAATTTTTAAATGGAGGGAAGTTTAGAGAGGCTTCTAGAAATAGAAGCCTCTAGATTTAGAGGTGTGAGGATGTGATTAGGATTAGGATTAGATTAGGTTAATAAATGATGATTAGGGGTGAGATTACATGGAAAGGCTAGGTGTAGGGATGTGTAGGGTAGGTGGTAGGTGAGATGTAGGAATATTAAATTCCTATAAAATGTTAATGAAGGATTAAAATAGGATAATATGATATAATAATGAAATAAAATGATTAATGATAAGATGGGATATAATAATGATTAAAAGGATTAATGATGATAAAATGATAAATGATGATAAAATGATAAAGGGGTAAATATGATAAAATGGATTAAATAATAATAATTAATCTTGTGATTAATTATTATATGGATGATGTTGGGATATTTGGGACAAATTAATCGTAATTAATCATGTTGACATTTTAGATGTCTACATTTTCCCCCTCTTTGAATGGTTATTGTGTAGCAAATGAATGAAAAAAAAAAAAAAAAAGAAAAATATGTTAGGATGGTGATATGATGCCCCCTCGAGGGGTTAGGTGGGGAGGAATGAGAGTGGGTAACCACTCAAAAAGAGGAGAGGCCCAAGTTAGTAGATGAGAGAGGAGAGAGGATGAGATGAGATTTGAGGATTGAGGAGATTTAGGATTAGAGGATTAAGATTAGGATTTGAGGATTAGAAGATTAGAGGATTAGAGGATTAGAGGATTAGAGAGAGGAGAGAGAGATTAGAGAGAGGATTGAGGATTAGAGGATTAGAGGAGAGAGGAGATTGAGATTAAGATTAGAGAGAGGATTAGAGAGATTAGAGAGAGATAGAGAGATTAGAGAGGATTAGAGGATTGAAGATTTAGATTTGAGGATGAGAGGATTAGAATGATGAGAGGATTAGAGGATTTGAGGATTTTGGATTTGGATTTAGGATTGATGATTTGATGATTAGGGGAGGATTTAGAGATGGATTTAGGATTAGGATTAGAGGATTTGATGTTGATGATAGGATTTGAAGATTTGAGATTTGGATTTGAGATTTGAGATTTGAGATTTTGAGATTTGAGGATTTGGATATTTGATGAGATGATTAGATGATTTGAGGATTTGAGAGGATGAGATTTGATTAGGATTTGATTTATGATTGGATGATGAGAGATGAAGATTTGGATGATGATTTGAGGATGATTTGATGATGATTGATGATGAGGATGATGAGAGAAGATGAAACCATTGAGGTGAGGATTTTGGATGTTGGATGAGATGATGAGATGATAAGATTTGGATGATGGATATTGATTGATTGATAAAGGAGGATAGGAGATGATGAGGAGGATGAGGAGGTTAGATAGTTAGAGATGAGATGATGATGATGATTAGGTGTGGATGATGATAAGGATAAAATATGATGATAGAAGGGGGTGTGCTACCATAAAGTGCCCATTGTTATCATCATTAGCAATTTGTGATTGATGTGGCATAAAGAAAGATGCATCAAGGTATAAAGACCATGATGATTGAATTTCCAAATGCCCTTGTCCTCATATCATTGGAAATTAATAAAAAAATATGGTCCTCATATCATATCATATGGAAAAAAAAAAAAAAAATATGGTCCTCATATCATTGGACCAAAAAAAAAAAAAAAAAAAAAAGGGCCTCATATCATATCATCGGCCAAAATGTAAAATGCAAAAAAAAAAAAAACACAAACAAACAAAACACACACACATTTTTTTTTTTTTTTTTTTTTTTTTTGGATTTTTTTGATTTTGATTTTTTAGATTTTGATTTTTGATTTAGATTTTTGGATTTGGATTTTTTGATTTTGATTTTTGATTTTGATTTTGATTTTGGATTTTGGATTTTGGATTTTGGATTTTAGATTTTGATTTTGGATTTGGATGGATGATTTTGATTTTGGATTTGGATTTATGGATGGGATGGGATTTTGGATAGGGATGGGATTGTGGGATGGGGGTCTCATGGGGGAGGGATGTAAGGTGGGATGTGAATTTCTCCTATAAGTCCCAAAGTGTGTTTGGGTAGGATGAAAGGGAAGGATTGAGGAAATTGGAAGGATGGATAGGATAGGATAGATGAGGATGGATGGGATAGGGATTGATTGATAGGGATGGGATAGGATGATAGATAGGGGATGATGATAGGATGGGATGGGGATGGGAGGAGATAGATAGATAGGATGAGGGATGTGGTATAGGATAAGATGGGGGATATGGAAGATGATAAGATATGCCCCCAAGTATAGGGGGATGGATTGAGGGATAGATGTGGTGTGCCCCCAAGTGTAAAGTAGGGTGGTCTGTGTGGATGGATGGATGGGTTTGATTTTCCCCCAGGTGTAGGGTAGGATGGGAAGTGAGGGGTATCTAAAATGGATGATGCCCCCAATGGATGGTAGTAAGGTTTCCCCCAGTCATGATGATGACATTTGAAAAGGGACATGAGGAGGATTGGATGAAAAGGAAAGGATCATCATCATCTACCCATGGATGTTCGATCCAAGGGAAAAAGGATGGATGTGATGGATGGAAGGAAAATAACATTAGTGATGAAAAAAGATGAGCCTAATGACACATGTTGTAAGGAAAGAGTTGGACTAAAAAAAAAGTGTGACCAAGGTCTAAACAATACCTGGAAACATGCAAGCCCTATGTCTCTGTGAGATCAAAGTGTGTGTGATTGTGATGGTTAATTACCACTTGAAGTGAAGACTTAATGGGTAGTATGTGAAGAAGAAAAAACTAGCCAATGTATAGGAGTGATTAAGTCAAGTAGGTGGATGGAAGGTGAAGGAAGGTTAAGTCAGTGCATTTCTCCGCTGCCACCAGCATCCATAGCCCCGATGGAGATACATTTGATTCTTGTCACAACATTTCTCTACTACCAGTGTGCATCCATAGCCCCTAGTAGAGTTGTTGGAAACACCCCTAGAGAGAGTCTTGAGGTGGATTTTATTTGATATTTTTAATTTTGATATTTTTTTTTTTTTTTTTTTTGATTTTTTTTTTTTTGCATAAAGAGTTCCACTCTCTTGAGAACTCTCAAGGGGTTAAGAATCACTAGTGGCTTGGGGGGGGATGGAAATGAGTGTGTAGATGATGACATTGGCTAGTCAAAAAAAGATGCACCCAAGGGTCTTCACCACAAGTTGATTAAGTGTGTTAAAGTGTGTGGATCTCTAGGAGGACAATGTGCTTGAATGTTGGAGGTAATGATAGACCAAGGTCACACAATTGTAGTAGGTATTATTATCTTACAACATGTGTGAGAAAGTTGATCAAGTGTTCAAATGAATGGATGAAGAAGAGGATATGAATGGATGTGATGATAATAATGGATTAGATGCAAAGGGATTTGGATGTTGGATGGAAGGAGGATGGGTGGGAAGGAAATAACATCCATGCATGTGCAATGAATTGAATTATGTGCTCAATCCATTTTTAGGTGTTTGGTATTTTAGTAGGGGATTAAATGATTTGTGATTGGGTTGAGTGGTTGGGATGGTAGGATCAACAAGAGGAGTGGTAGAAATGGGTTGTGATGGAGTAGTGGGAGGGATGTTGTTAGTGTTAGGTTTATACCCTAAGCCTAAATGACCTGGATTTTGATGAAGGGAGATGGGTTCATGAATGCCTTGTTCATGGATGCCTAAGCCTTTGCCTCGATGTTTCATATTAGTGAAACATATTTTTGGCTATAGGATATGAAGTGGATGGGGAAGATGATGCCATGTGGTCATCATGAGACTGGGGGTTGTAATTTTTTCATCCGCTAAGAGGTCGGACTTAACAAAGGATGGGAGGTGAGATTTGTTTTGGTTTTTTGGTTGGTGAGGGATGTTTGGATGTATGATGAGATTTGGATGGATGATGATGTTTGGATGTCGAGTGGGGATTTGGATGATGGATGATGGTTAGGGATAGGATTGGGATGGAAAGGTGGTGGATAAAGAGGTACAAGGATAAGAATTCCTTGGTTAATGAGGTTTTGGACATAAGACCTAAATTGCATGCAATGATTGGTCGAATGTCCATGGGTGTGATGGAAGTCACAATAATAGTGTTTCTTGATACCAAGATGGTTTGGGAAGGTTTTTTGATCATGTGATTTGATTGGGGGATGGATGATCATGTTGAAGGTTTTTAGATGATGGAAGATGGTGGTCAAGGATTCTCCTAAAGGAGTGAAGTGGTTTGGGTTAAATGGTTTTGGAAGTAATGGTTTGGAGGGAGTAGGAAGTAATGGATTGGAAGGGATAGGAAGTAATGGTGAGGATTAGGTGGATTTGATGATTTTTGATTTGATTTTGGATTTGGATTTGGATTGGATTGGTGTGGTTTAGAAGATGAAGGGGATGGATTAGGCCTGGGGGCTGAAGTGGATGGTTTGGTTTGGCTTAGAGGAAAGTAGATTTGGTTGATTTTGGATTGGTTGGATTTATGTGGTTTTGAGGAGATGGATTAGATGGTTTTTGGATTAGGATTAGATTATTTGGGATTAGTAGATGTAGATGAAGATGGGATGGGGTAGATTTAGATGAATGGGGGGATGATATGGGGGTCACATTAGATTTGGGGGTGATGAGATGAAGGAGATTTGGGAGATGGGTGTGGTGTAGGAACCACATTAGATTTGGTTGATTTATTTAGGGGATGAAGTAGATGAAGGTGGCATAGAGCCTCATTAGATTGGGTAGGAGATGGGGTGGGGAGAGGATTGGGATTGGATTTGTTAGGTTTAGGAGTTGGTGACTTAGGAGTCACGTTTAGATGTTTTAGGATTGGGGGATGGTGGAGATGAAATAGGATTAGAGGATAGGATAGTGTTAGGTTTAGGTGATGAAGGGGTTGAGATAGGATTAGATGTGGATGAAGATGATGAGGGTGGCATAGGAGCCACATTAGATGGTTTAGGATTAGGGGTAGAAGGGGATGAGGGTGACTTAGAAGTCATGGTGGATGAGATAGTTTTGATAGGATTGGGATTAGGTGATGGAGGGGATGAAATAGGCTTAGAGGATGAATTTGATGATGGATTAGGGGATGTGGGACTATCTAGGAGAAATTTTGTAGGATTGGATTGGGGATGATGAAGATGATGAGGATGGAGGACTAAGATGAGATGTGGGGATGATGATTTTTTGGATTAAGTTGTTGGGATTGTTTGTGGATATGTGAATGGGACTCGATGATAGGTTTTATGATGATTGGATTTAGGAGTTGAGATTTTGATGATGGTGGATTATTTGCATGAGTTTTGATGGGAGGAAGGTGTAGGTCATGATGATTGATAGGGGATTTGGAGGTTGGGGTTTGGGATGGTTGTGTGGGTTTGGGATGGGTGGCTAGATTAACAAGGACATAAAGGAGGTCCTCTTGGTCTAGGTCAAAGTTAGTGAGGTGGTCAAAGTCGATGTAATTGGCTTGTGGGGATAGTGGTTTATGTTGTTTAGGTCGAGGTGTGGATTGAGATGATTTGGGTTCCTCAAAGGAGGAAGTCAATGGGGTGAGGGTAGGGATCTTAGGAAGGGAAAATTGTGGATGGGGTTGGTTGGGAGATGATGGTTTAGGGGTGATTGATTGATTGAAGATTGAAGATTGGATATTTGTTGATTAAGTTGTTTGAATGTTTTTAGGATGTTAGGATCAACATGGGATGGTTGATTTGGATGATGAGGAGAGGGATTGGTTAAGGTAGGATGTTAAGTTTGAGATTTGTTTATTAATGTGTTGGATAGTGTGTGGGACTTCATGGTCAAAGTGAGATGGTTGACTTTGATGGGTGGGGGATGATGGGATAGCTTGGTTGATGGATTTAGAAAAGAGGTAGGGGTTTGGATGTTGGTTTGGAGAGGATGGGGATTGAGGATCAAAGGCCATGGTTAGATAGATGTGTGGGGATTAGATTTGGATTAGGATTGATGGATTAGGATGAGGATAAGGATGATGGGATTAGGATTGGGATTATTTGATTAAGGATATTGATTATGATAATGTTTGATTAATTAAAATTTTAATGTGATGGATGGTTAAGGGTGTTCACAAACAAAAAAAAAACATGCAACACACACCCTAACTAGTCAAGTGGGATTGCAATCAAGCTATAGCCCACTTTTCAATACCACACACCAACGATGGTGCCCACAATTGGCTCTCCACCTATGTGTCAATGTGGGGGTCTAGTGAGTGATCTTGGGGAGTGTGGCCTCCTTGCACTATAGCTCAATATGTGGCCAAAGGTTTCCTAGTCTAGGATGCATGAGCTCACTAGGGGAGTCCCCGATATACCTTGTGGTACGTGGGCCCAAGTCCATGTTGCAAGGATGTTTGTCTAAGGCCTAGGTTTTGGGATGTGGAATCCCCTCACTTCACGCCGCTCTTAAAAAACAAACGCTTAGCCAATAATGACAATTGTCCAAGAATTTATATACCCCCGGAACATGGGGTGTGTCTACATGCGTGGAGATGAAGCCCATGGTCACGAGACCCCTAGGACTATGAAAGTGTGTGGATATCACTTCCATGTCATTTTGCCCCCCTAAAAAAAAAAATGGGAAGGCTAGCCACTTTTGATCCTCAAGATCATCCTAGGATGTGAGAGGAGAGCATACACGGTTTTCCTTTGGGATGAACAAAAACAAAAAAAACACAAAAAAAATGATAAAAAAGAAAATAAATGCTAGATGATAAAATGAAATGATAAATATTAGTAGTTTGATGATTGGGTCTTCAAGAGGAGGCCCTACAAAAAAAATATTAGTAGTTTGATTATAACCCCAAATGTCTTGGACCATCATGCTACAAAAAAAGGGTTAGTAGTTTTAGATTGATTTTTATCTTTGGTAAGCGTAGGAAGTTACACACAAAGTGTTAGTAGTTTGGAACAAAAAAATATAACTCAATGTGTAGTTAAAATGACAAGATTTAGGAAAATGAAAACCATGAATAAATTATATTATAAAATTCTAAATTAACACTTTCATTGCATAGATATTTTCAATACCTTTTTAAAAAAAAAAATTCATTTGAGTTGGGATCAAAAGTTATGGCTCTTAGAAGTAGGTAAAAAAAAAAAAAATGCAAACATAGGTAAAAAAAACAAAATGCAACAAAAATGCAAAATGCAAAAGTGCACAATTTACAAAAAAAATAAACAAAAAACAAAAAAAAACAAAATGCCAATTCATTCAAAAAGTGCAACTTTAAAAAAGTGCACATTTTACAAAAAAAAATGCATTTAAAAGTATGTCAAATGTGACCAATATGTGCAAAGTGTTGAAAAACAAATTTCATCCAAAATCATTTTATCCAAATAGCAGTTTTAAAAGGTCAAAAAGCATTTGTTTTGTACAAAGCATGTTTTGGTCAAAAGTCAAAGCTGAAAATGAGATGAAATTAAAAAATTCAAAAATTTAAAATTTGTAAAAATCAAACAAAATTTTTTCAAATTTGGACAACTTCTTTTAAATATAAAATATTATTAAAAACAATCAAAATTTTGGGGGTAAGCCCCATGGTGGGTGCAAAAAAAAAAAAAAATATTGTTAAAATAAAAAAAAAAAAAAATTTATTCCTAATTCCTAAATCTAAACTTCTAACAAATACCTCAGATAGAGAAATGGATGGAAAGGAGAGAGAATATAATACCTGCACTTACCTACAAGATTGCAAACTCCTCCTTTGATGTGTTGGATTTTCTCTTGATGATTTTGATTTTGATTTTGCTTGCTTGATTTTGGAGACACTTGGGAAACACCTCCCTGATTTTGATTTGATGATTTGATGATTGATGAATTGCTTGATGAATGATGATGATGATATGATTGATGATGAGATGATGGATGATGGATTGATTGATGAAAAAAAAAATTTGTTATGGATTTTAAGATTTTCAAGCTTATTCAAGCTAGCTCTCATGGAGGAGGAGAGCTCAATTTATAGTTAATGGGTGGAGGATTCAATGGCTAAGATGAAGCCATGTTGGATTTGGATCAAGGGTGGAGAATGCATGAGAAGAATGGAGATTCTAGAATTTGAGAGAAGATTAGAATTGAAATTAAAAATTTAATGGAGGAAGAAGTTTATTTGAATTTTAAAAATCAATAGAAGGGAAATTTAGAGAGGCTTCTAGAAATAGAAGCCTCTAGATTTAGAGGTGAGGATGTGATTAGGATTAGGATTAGATTAGGTTAATAAATGATGATTAGGGGTGAGGTTACATGGAAAGGCTAGGTGTAGGGGGATGTGTAGGTAGGTGGTAGGTGAGATGTAGGAATATTAAATTTCTATAAAATGTTAATGAAGGATTAAAATAGGATAATAGGATATAATAATGAAATAAAAGAAATAATAATAAAAGGATGGGATAAATGAAAATGAAAATGATAAATGATAAAAATGATAAATGGAATAATAATAATTAATCTTGTGATTAATTATTATATGGATGATTCCTCCCTCTTCCCATTCAATCTCCAAAATACCACACCCCTCAAGGGTGGGTGGAGTAAACCAAATAAACCAACACAACATTTAAACACCACAATTCATGTCCAAAATTAACATTCAAAATGTAACATTTTAATAAGGAAAAAGGAGTTTGCAAGATCCTACCTTGCACTCAAACAAGCCAAATCCAAGAATGTCTCCCAAATATTCCAAGTCTCCTTCAAGCTTAAAGCTTTCCGCACCAAAAAAAATCCAAGAAAAGAGCCCCATCACTAAGGACATTAGGATTTAAGAAGAAGAGAAGCCACCCAAAACAAGCAATGGGAGGGTGACAAACCAAATCCAATCAAATTGCTAAAAAAATCTCCAAAATAAAATGAAGGGAAAATAAAAATTAGCCCAAAGAAATCATGAGAGGATTTCCCAAAATCCCATACATTCCCAAAATCAAAGTTCCCATAATATGAAGTGTGTGGTGAGTGGTAAAATGAGCCAATGGGCCTCATTTGCATTGAAAAGAGCCCACCCACCCATAGGGATGGGGGTTAGGGCCTCTTTTCCATGCAAATGAGGTCCCTGTTTGTCATTCACCCTTCCTAAATGACACATTTTCCCAAATCCGAGTTTGGGAAAAATGTGGCATTTAGGAGGGGCAATTAGGCTCACCTAATCTATGATTAGGTGGCCTAATTCCACCTAACCCAACACATCATCCCAAAACCAAAATTAGATGTTAGAACCACATGAAAAGGGGTAACATTTAACATTAGCTAGTAATAAACCAAGGGAACATAATAAATTAACAAGTAGCTAAGCAACATAATAATTCATCACCATGATAGAAGGAAAAGTTAGGCTAACAAATCCAAACCAAAGCAAACCAACACGACATGGCACAACATGAGAAAGGGATGTCATGTAATCGATAAGAAGAAGAGGTTTGGCCATTAGGCATTTTGTGTTAGTTGATGTGTGTTCCTTGAATCCCACGTTATTCTCATGATTAATTTCCTATCACCTACACACTCAATGCAAACCTCATATCCCAATATGATAACAAAATATGACACTATCATATGCATCAAAATCAACATCCATATAAGTCATGCTAAACTAGCAGTATATCATAACATGAATCATCCACTGAATGAAACAATATAACATCATACATCAAATATGGATCCAATATCAATACAAAAGCATGTCCATAATAACTCATGATATCATCATCATAACATAATATCTGATAAATGAACAGTGGCATCGTGTGCCCCATAGACAACCTGTCAACAAGAGTTAACATCCTAATGCTAGCAATACGATATCATGAACAATGTCATATAAAAAAAGTACTAAAGTAATATCCCTGTCAAACAACAATATCATGTGATAATGTCCCATAAAAACAAAAAAATAAGCAATAATGTCCCTGTCATCATGATAGTCTAGATACAATGAGTTGCTCGCGACCAAAATGAGAATACTGAAAAAGGTGGGCACTATGAAACGACCTATCTCAAAAAAAAATTTCCAATATTTAGTGAAACAAATGAACGGTTGGACATAACAAGTGGCATGTTTTGGAGCATGTAACATGTTTCTTGTGCACTTATGTCATGTTCAACCCTTTCCGTAAGCATTTTGTGAATTGCAAATATGTGTAGAATCAACGTCGACATCTTTTGAAAATCTAGATAACATTTGGTGATAGATTTTTGAGTGTTGCTCTACCTTTGAAGCATATTTTACAATATACCTAAGAACTGCATGGCGAGAAAGCATTGGTTGAAATCTAATTTTCTCTCCATATGGATATCATAGTTTGGTTGTGGATGTTCAATCTATCATCATTTCTAGAAGGGAGGTACTTAATTTTCCCATCTCTTTCAATGACCAAAGATGAAGTAGGTTGTGTGGCCCAGGAGTGTTGTGCGACAACTGCAGCTTGTGATTTATTTCTATGCAAACATGTTTTCTCAAAACATTTAGTGTGGCGTTGAACACAATTAAGCAATTCTTCAAGGTCTACAAGTGGGGAGGAAGATAGAATTTGTGTTGTATCTAACAAACAAGGGTCATCTAGTAGTGACATGTGAACAAAATCCAAATGGTTACAATTTGGGTGGGGGTTCCAGGAAGACATGAACTTATCAAAGTTGTTTAGTTGCCTCAATAGTTACGTATTTGCCCAACCTATTGCATCAACTTTAGGAGCATTTTCAAGCCACAATAAACCATGGACATGTGCAGAGCCTTTATGTTTCCATTCATACCTGCGAGATGAGGGAACATAAATACAAGATATGTAGTTTGAAACAAACTTGAAAATATGTAGATTGTAATACATGTACCAAAATTCTATTGCTCCAAGTTCCTTATGCAATATTTCTTCACGAAATATTGTGAATTTGTGATGTAGGAAAATTGATACATGGTGAGGGTTGGAGACAATGTTAAGGGTTATCCAATATTGTGCGGATCGAGGATTAGTAGGGCATACACCGAACATAATACTGTGGAGATCTGACCATTTGGTGTCTGCAGCACTTAGAGTGAAGAATAAAGTTGGTGTTCCAATTGTTTTACCATATAAGAAACATCACTTCTACTTTTGGTCCAAAATGATTCATTCCTCGAAGGCTTGAACCAAAGTGCATTAAATTTCGGAGAGGTTGTCTTTGGGAATTCCAATAGTTATTTCCGCGTATCTCCAATTGTTAGAGGGATTCCAGATTCAATGTTTTGTTTCATAAAAAATGTTGTTGTATATGAATTTTATGCACAATATGAGGTTTATAAGGAATTAGTGAAAGTGTAAGGGTGGGAACCAAAATGGCCATCATGGTAGCGCATCAAATGTAGAGTGTATTCATGCATTGGAATTTCTTTCAAGGGTTGTTGAAACATTATTTTACTATTGAAACAAAGTTGGGAAATCCATGGAGAAAAGGCCCTTTGTATTGTATTCATTTATTAGTGAAAGCCCAAGCTCAGGCCATGGCATAGTAAATGGAGTGTTACCACCATGGGTAAGAAAGAACTATTCAATTTCCTCTTCTTTTATTCATGTATTGTGAATTTTTGGTATAAAAGACGATGAGTGTGCAAATGTTTCACCAGAGTCAATGGAAGAATCAACACCATGATCTCGTAAAAGTTTTGCATTTGGGAAAATTCCATTTGTCTAAGTTAAGAGAGGAAGCAACATTTGACAATTCAGATGGTAGAGAGGAAAGGGCATCATTGTCGATTAAGACATATTTATAATATGGATCATGGGAGATTTTATATTGCAAGGCCACCCAAACACGAGATCTACTAATGTAGAAATCATACTTTGTTAAATTAGCTCCTTCCCTTTGTACGAGTACTATGTCCAAATCTCCAAGGCGGTGTGGTAGGTATTTTCTATTGAAGAAATGTTTTGTGGGAAACTTATGGTGTGGCTTGAGTATTTGTATTTTCTACCACGTGCTTGGGTGACTTGCAAGATTGGGTTAACTCATGTGATTAACATCTCCTCAATTTGGGTTAAAGACGTAAGAAAAAAAGGATGATTTTCAGGGTCCATGTTGTTCCATGAAGAGAAGCGATGACCATGTTTTTCAGATTTGCATCTATTACAAGAAGGTAAGCCTTCAAACAAACTTGTTTTAATTCCAAGGTAATTTTCCAAACAAATTGAGCAAGTTTGGATGTTCACCAACAAATCTATTATTTTGTGAAATGGCATTGGGCTTCAATAGTTTGTGAAAAGGGCAGGAATATGGGAAAGTTCGGTGTATGGGAAGGGGTGGGGTGTTCTATTTGAGTGGATGGTTGATGGAAAGGTGGAAAACAATTATAAGGAGAGGAGTTACAGGTTGTACATGTATGAGGAACCCAATCAAGGTTGGTAGGTGGGAGAAATTCATGTGGCATTTCAAATAAATGGGAAGAGGTGAGTGATAGTAGTAAACAAAGATGAGTTAGCACCTGGTTTGCGGATATGGGTGGAAGGTTTCCTATTCCAGGGTGGAGGTGAAAGAGGATGGGTGGAAGGAATGGGTATGGTCATGCAAATTAGTTTCCATACAAGTTACATGTGGAATGTTGACTGGAAATCCTTCACTGGTTGAAATTGATGGCAAGAAAGGCAAGCAGGAAATGGTAGGTTTTTGGTTGTTGTAATTTGTGGACATTTCGAGATTGCCTTGTTTTTATGGTTTAGATGTGGTGACGGTGTTGCTCGTGAATCATGGACTCTATTTTCAGCATAGTTATCTCTCCTTCATGCTCATTGTTCAAGATTGACATGATTGAGAGGCCAAACACTTATCGAGAAACACCGTGTTAAAAATTCCATGCAAGTGAGTGAGGAATGATACATTGTTTGATAACATACACATGCATAAATATCCAAAATCAATAAACTATATACATTTTTTGACATTTATGTGTAAGTAATCTTGTTAATCTTGTTTACATAAGGAAAAATATCTATATGTAATAGAAATACATGATTTTTAATGGAATTCACGCTTAAGAGCTAAAATGGTGAGAAACACAAATTGTATATGTTGCAAAAGGAAAGGAGTGTTCAATAATATGAAACAATATAGTACTTGCACATTATTGACAAGGATGAAAATATGTACAAAATAAAAGAGCAAGTAATATTCATTTATATACTTTACAATATTTTTAGTCCACATAGTCGTAGAGGAGGAAATAAGATGTCATTGTAAAAGGAAACATAGACCTAGTGAGTTTAGAATGATGAAAAAGACCCCAAACATTTCACAAGTGTTAATGGACGATTGTGGTAGAGGTTCTAGGCAAGGAAGATATGAAATAACTAACATAGTGTAGATAATACAAAGTATAGAAAAGGATGGGGGAGGGTGTAAATTTTGAAGGGATGGGTGAGTTAGAAAAATTCATGTGTAAAAAAGGTTATAGAGGAGATGCACAACTATCTACTTTCTTTGAATTGAGGATGACACATTTCAATTGCTTATTACCATGGTATGTCTCTTTTTTCAGGGAAAGTGTGAAACAGTATTGATTGCTAATGACATTGCTTGTAATTTCACTAGTCGCATCTTCATCTATAGAAAGTGGAGGTCATTATTTGAGACACCCATGATTGATTTGGTTGTCTCATCAAAGTTGTCAGAATCGATTTAAGTTCCTCGTAGGATCCTTTAGATCGATCCTGAGTGCATATCTATAATCATAGTTCTCAACATCTTCCTTGCAACTTGAACATAACCATAAACCATTTTCTTGCTCTCACACTTTTTTTCATGCATTGTTTGTCACCTTTTAAAAGAGGACATGCCATGTAAAAAAATTCCATGTTGATATTTGTGATTTCAGTTGTAACCATGGCCCATTCATTTTTTTTCCAATGTTCCCCCCTATGAAATTTTGTTAGGAGGTGAAATTGTTTGTTGGAGGGCCCATAAATTGGCTTGTGATAGAGGGTGTTGAATGGGAGTAATCAAAGTGGAAGCAACCCACCGATGAAGTGTAGTAGTTTCTGAAATTGGAGGGTTGACATAACATTTGGTACTTGAAACAATGTCAATCGAGGTCCCATTGAAACTGGAGATGCAAGCAACTTTCAAGGCAAGGACTGGAAGATGTGGAATATAAATAATGTCTTCAAGTTCATTGCTCAACTCATCTAAATGTTTTCCCCACAAAGTGACATAAACAATGAATCCTAACATGTCCTTTAATTGTAGAGTTATTTTCTTTGTTTCAGACTGGTCATGCCTATGAATAGTTGAGCATGGTGACATGGCAAGAACAAACACCAATCAAATCAATAGAAGATCCGATAGCCCTTCCAGTATGTACTTTGATTTTGTTGAAGTGAAAGTGATGTGAGGGTATTGTATCCTCATTTTCTATGAGAGGAGTTATGGTTGAGGATGGTTGCAAAAAAATCTCCAAATAATTGTTAAGTGGTTGTAACATGGTTTTGCATCACCAATCCTCCCATTGGAAATTGTATATTTCTTCTCATTTTCAATCTGACCATAGAATGTTTTGGCAACCTCATTGAAACAAGTGATATGGATTTCCCCTCCTTCCGGTCCACAAAATCAAACCCAAAGAAGGAACCATCTCCCTTTGCATTGTGATATTCACAGAGGGTTATTTTTGCTAGAGTACACGACCCTCTACATACCACATACACATAGATGTATTCAATCCACTTATTTGAGTTGGTGTAGTTGAAAATATGCGTGAACATGCTTTGCACTTGGAGGTGTTTATGAAATTGATATTTGGAGAGCATTGTTGTTAAAAAGGTTTTTTGCTTGCCATGGGCAACATGGTTTGGTAGTCGGATTGGAGCACCGACTAACATATGTGTTTCTACAACAATATCTATTTCAATGATAAGAATAGTCTTACAACGAAAAAAAAAATGGAATAAAATTATAATTAGTATAGGGAAGTATATACATTGGTAATAGAGCAAGGGTTGAAGCTTACAATTCATGTTTGATCATTCTAATGAGGGATTTGTGTAAGCACACAATGGAACCTTCTTGTATTGATTTTTCTATTACACGGCTTGCAAATTTGGAGGGTAGAAGTGATGTCTGAAAATATAACCCATCTAAAAGGTCAACACGATGTTGGGCCCCGTGTTTAGAACAGGCATCATAGGAGGACAAGTGCGAGAATCGAAATGTAAGTTCAACATTGAAGCAGCCCTCAATTAGTTGAGAAATGCCTTTATGTGTCAAAGTTATTTCCATGGCAAGGAAAATGATGCTTGAGAAAGTGAGAGTTCTGCAAATATATGCTAAAAATGTAAACATGATGCAAAGTCAAACATGAAATGATGTTTACATTTGTGGAATGATTTTGCACATACACAAACGAAGGGTGCACATCATAGAAAAGACTATGTACTTTCAAGTGAATGAAACATTTATAATTAAAAAAGAAACTATTTCTGATTTTTTTTGTTGATTTGAATGACAACAAAAAAACTTTCCAAACTAAACTTCATAAGATATAGACACAAAAATAAAATATATACATCCAAAAAAAGACAACCTTGTAACAACGCCAAAATAATTGTGATTTTTTTCTTTTTTGCAAGCAAATACATTTTTTGTGTTATCTTAAAAATAGAATGGAAAACAATAAGAACAAAATGTAGACTTGAACTAACAAAACTTCCATTTCGATATCTCTATACATATTTATTTCCACAATACAAGTAAGGATCTAAAAAAAAGTTGCATATTGCAAATTAGAGATAACATAAAATGTGACCTTGTATATAATGTAAGTAAATATACAAGCATTTGTAAAGAATGTGAAGTTGTAAAGTTTGTTTCCTTGTTCATTTATATTTTTTTAAAAGTGCAAACATAAAGTCAAACCCCTAAAACAATTATATATGCAAAAAAGAGATATCATGTACAAAACTTTGCCTAAAAAACATAAAAAAATCATTACAAAACTTTGGCTAAAAACATCTATAAGTTTTATATTTTTGGACATTGTAAAGCTATAGTTATTTGTATGCGAGATATATTAAAAAGGCAATTAGAAATTCGTTTTTGTTGGTTCACATATAAGAAGCATGCAACAGTAACAAAAAAATGAACATGTATTTACAAAAGTTTGATTCCCTATCCCATATGTCTTGCCATAATATATACATGAATTTATTTAAACCGAGTTACAAATTCCAATCTAAAAACAAGTTACAACATGACAAGTACAAGCTATTTTTGTATCAAATTTTTTGTTGCCCGCATGCGCTATTTTTTTGCATGTTTCTTGTTTTTTCAGTTGCAGATGTCTCAATCGTTATTCCCATTTTTTTCAATTTGTGGGGAGGTTCATATTTCAATGCATCTTCATTAGAATTGTAAGCCAAGCAAAACCTCGTGAATGTGATCCAATTGTGTGGAATTTGGAGAGATAAAGTGGGGACGTTGGCAACAAGTGCGTGGGATTTGACCAACTCATATATCAATGTTTTATGTGGTTTTGGTTGTTCTGCAATGCAAAACATTCACAACACATTGAAGATGTTTAAACTCTTCCTCCCTTTGCAAGTGTGGTGTAGTTAGTGTCAAGCCCGCTGAAGGAAGGGGAATAGTATTTCTAGTCTGCATCGTATAGAACTAGAGAGGGAAACAAAAAAGTGTGTTAGTCCAAGAAGATATTCTCATATATGAAGGGAAGCTTTAAAAGCCTTGTCGTTGATCAGTCTAATGCCCAACTTGGGGTTTTGAAATGGCCTCATAGGGAACTAGCCCATCCACATAATGAATCTTGTCAATAACGAAAGCACATGCCCCCACATGTCACTTTGGAAAAGGGATTGGAGCAAATTGTAAATCTAGTGTGTCTTTAAAGGAAATTGTTAAAAACAAAAGTTGAAATGAAATCATAAGTGAATGTATGATAAGGATGACGATTAAGTAAAACAAACACACAATTATCGCAAAAAAAAAAAATAAAGATTTGCATTCAAAACAATGAATCGATGTACATTAATTCTTTAGTTCATAACATGCATAAAATTTTTATAATCTTTACAAAAAAACCCAATTAGTTTATTTTAAGCAAAACATAACATAGTAGATTTCATGTCAAAATAACAAGTAAATAATACAATTTGGAAATGCAAAGAAAAAAATCAGTTATGAATTGCAAGCACACTGTACATTTAAAACTATTTGTAGGATTCAAAATAGCAAATGAAAAAAACATACCCGAGCTACAAAGTCTTTAATTATTCGGTGAAAAATATATCACGGCAATGGAGAGTTCTTTTGGTTGTTCGTCCAAAGCCCTTCTCCCTCGTATAGAAAATAAAAAAACACATCAGATTAGAATTATGCACCATGATTGGTAAATTTAAAATTTAAATAATTGTTGCAATAAAAAAAAATGTTGATATCATATAGGAAAATACAAGCACAAAATAGTCAAATTGTAGAGATTGAAAAACATAAAAATGCATATTCATGAAGGTCTATTACGTGCATAGAGCTCTAAATTTTTTGTTGTTCTAGGAACGATATCTATAAAAAACAATGTCTCCCATGACATAATTAGAAAAGTTTTCCATATGAAAAAAATAGCTTTGTCATCCATGTACAATTCAAACAAAAATTATGAAAGAGTTAATGTTGAAGTTCCCCAAGCATTTTAATAGGAACACATAGAAAGTTGTTTGCATTTTTTTTTCCAAAAATGCAGAAAAACAATTCAAATTAAAGAGTTTATGGTGTGATGTCACGTGAAACTCTTGCTAACAATGCTTTTGGATACGGCATTGGATACGGCCGTACCAAAAATTAAAAAGATATAAATTCCAACCTAATAAATAAGATTAGACAACATATGCAACAAAATAAGCTAAATAACCACAACAAAATAGGCTTGCAAAGCACTTTACGTAACAAATAATTCAACATGACAAGATGCAATAAAACATCCCACCCAAATGATAAGTACAAACATTCGTCAGAATGTGTGTGTGTGTGTGTGTGTGTGTGTGTGTGTGTGTGTGTGTGTGGAAAAAACTATTTGTAAAAACGTCCAGGGTTCTGCTACAATAGAAAAAACAAAAAAGCCTTGTATAATGTTGTAGCTTACAAATAATTCAACATGTCAAGATGCAATAATACATCCCACACAAATGGCAAGCATGAACCTTGGTACTTGAACGTATCCAGTGTACCTGGCCATTCCGAAGCACATTTCGGGATCTTTGTAAAAAAATTTAAAAAAAAATTCCAGCCGTAATAAATAAGAATTAACCACATATGCAACAAAATAAGGTTAATAACCACAAAAATAAAGAACAACTCATGATATGATTGATCCAAGGCTCAAGCAAGTACCACAATGCATTGTAATGTGTCAACAATATTATTAAAATTATTTGTTCAACATTACGTCAAAGAAGACTAAGCTAGCTGGTAATTTTCTTCCGGACAATACTTACATGTAGGTTAACTTGGTGAGTCTTGGAAGGATATTTATATGTTTTGACATTTAAGGGCATATTTGATGCACATAATTCATTGTTTTTGGGCCACCCAAGTATTAGACGTCAATATAAAAATGAGAAGACCGATTCCAACAATCAGAATAAAAACCAATTGAGGTCTGTTTTATGAGCATGGGATATTTGATGCACATAATTGATTGTTTTTGGGCCACCCAAGGATTTAACATAAATATAAAAATGAGAAGATTGATTCCCAATGTAGAGAATAAACTAGAAAGTAAAGAAAAATAGATGCTCAGCCATAAATTAATACAATTTCTAACTGCGGTCTCCTACATTGAACATGATATTTATCTCAAAAAAACTCAAAGTAAATAAAACGCTAGATCAACGATATTTTAGAATGTATGGGCCTAGTAAAACCCTAATATCTTTACAAATCAAAGATAAATAAAATGTTATACCAACCCAATCAAGCATGCTTTAAGATATTACAAGTAATGATACCATTTTTAAATGCATGGCATCACCAACCAGCCAATTGCCTCCTTATAAGTGATAACAAATAACCATGGTGATTATTAGTAACAACCATTAGAGGCACTTGGACTTTTGCGTTTTTTTCATTTTTGGTAGCTAACCAACGATAGTTGCTAGTGTACGTAAGGGACTCCCGGTTACGGATGGAGTACGCTTCTAGGCATACTGACCGTATCCGGGGGTCATGGCCATACCTTGCCCACTGCCCAGGCACATTTATGGATTTTTTTTTTGAAAAATAATGTATTCAACCCTTCTAATTTTCTAATGTAGACCTTGACCTTGACACTTTTTCACTTGAGTTATGGGCCACTTTATTGTGGCAAGGGCATTTGCAGAATTGGGACTATTTTTAAAAATTAAAAAAATATATAAATTTCAACTTAATAAATAAGAATTAGCCACATATGCAGCAAAAATAAGCTAAATAACCACAACAAAACAGTCTGCAGAGCACTTTACCCTGACAAATAATTCAACATGACAAGATGCAATTATATATATATATATATATGAACCGTGGTATAGTAGGGTCGGAAAAAAATTGTAAAAAAAACATCTTGATTTCTGCTATAGTACACAAAACATCCCTACATTGTGCTTCAGTGACAAATAATTCAAATACAGATTACGCAAACAATATTTTCATAATATCTGGGCCCAATAAAACTCCTTTATCTTTACAAAGCAAAGATAAATAAAATGTTATACTAATCCAATCAAGCATGCTTTCAAGATATCTCAAGTAATGATACCATTTTTAAAATGCATGGCCTCACCAACTGGCCAATTTCCTCCTTATAATTGGTAATAGTGATAACAAATAACCATGGTGATTATTAGTAACAGCCATTAGAGGAAATTTGACTTTTGCGTAAAAAGAATGTTTCATTTTGGTAGCTACCCAACGATAATTGGCAACCAAATCAGATAATGGAAGAAATTCCTACATGATATTATAAGATTCAAAAGCATATCAACATAAGTCATCTTAAATGTCAGAACATATGAATATAATTCTAGGGCTGGCCAAGTTAAAATGCATGTGAGTACATGCTCTAGAAGAAAATTACTAGCTCTTAGTCTACTTTAAAGAAATGATGAACAAATCATTATAATGATACACCCGTAAACGTGCTTGAGAGTGCCAGTGTATGTACGGGACTCCTATGGTATGGATGGGTACGCTTGTAGGCGTACCTGACCGTATTCGGGGTCTTGGCCATACCTTGCTAGCTCCTAGGCACGTTTCTGGGATCATTATTCAAAAAATAATTTATTCCACCCTTCTAACGTAGACCATGACCTCGACACTTTTTCACTTGAGTTATGGGCCACTTTATTAGAAAAGTCTTCCATATGAAAAAATGGCTTCGTCATCCATATACAAAGTGTAAACAAAAAGTATGAAAGAGTACATGTTGAAATTCCCAAGCATTTTAATAGGAACACAGAGAGAAAAAAACATACATTCGATGCATCCATATAATGACATTCTACTTTAAAACATTAAATTTCATTTCTCTGTAAACCCATGTCCACCTAGGGGTCCTCGGCAATACCTGGCAGTTCCAGGACACATTTTTGGGATGCTTTGTAAATTTTTAAATATATATATATTCCAGCTTAATAAATAAGAATTAACCACTTATGCAACAAAATAAGCTAAATAAAAAAAATTAAAAACAACTCGTAATATGATTAATCCAAGGCTCCAAGTAGTACCATAATGCATTTCAACATGTCAACAATATCATTAAAATGATTTGTTCAACATTTAATCCAAGGGTTCTTTCAACTTTTGGCGGACTTTTTGGCAAACTCTTTGTTGGAGTAGTTTCTTGTTTGTGTTTTTTGCTGGTTTTTTTGGGTCATGACGTAAGAATTAAGCCTGTTTAACTCACATTTGGGACTTCTCAATTTCTTCTCATGCTCGTCCTTTCTTGTTAAATCTTTTGTAATGGCCCCCGGGAGCCGATTCTGTTTTTGCCTTATCTAATAAAAAAACATTTCTTCAACGCAGACTAAGCTAGCTGGTAATTTTCTTCTAGACAATACTCACATGCGTTTAACTTGGCCAGCGCTGGAATTATATTCATATGTTCTAAACATTGAAGATGACTTTTTGCAAACCACTATTGCTAGCATTTACCATTTAGTTTACCCACTTGACTTCTTTGAAATTCCCGATTTCCGCTCAAGACACAGAATAGCCCCCGCAGAGCACTTTAGCTGAAAAATAATTCAACTAAACAAGATGCAATAATAAAAAAATGCATCTTCTTTAGGATGAAGATTGAAGAGTAATGTATAATTGACGAGTTTACAGATTGCAATCTTTCTTCAAAGCAAGAGTAAGACAAATAGTTCAACCGCTAGCATTTATTGAAAGATCCCAAATAATATTCTTTGCCCTAAATCAGATTTTAGTGACTTGCAAATGAAGAAATAGGATTGTTGAAACCCTTGACCAGCAAACTAGGGCAAAATTTAATTTTTCCTAGCCAAAGCGACTAGGGTTTTTGATGGATCTCCACACAAACCACTCAAAAATTATGTTTTTTATTCCAGGTGATTGCAAATAATTTTAGAGCTCAGATTATGTAAAAATCAATATTAATTGCAGCCAAATAACTTGGAAAAACCAGATCTGAAACTGAACATAAATTGCCTGGAAACCCTCTTAAATTGACTTAGAAAAATTAGGAAAATACAGCCCTTTGTTTCATAAATATTTGGAGATGTCTGACAATAATTTTTAGAAGGAAATACCTCTATAATGATGCCAAAACAGTCCCACAATGAGTCGACCCAACTGCTGCAATAAATCTTTGAAAATACCTCCAAAAAGCACTGCTGAAATTAACTAGAAATCTGATTATAACCGCTGGAAATTTCTGAGTGAAATCCCCTCTCAATCCCTTGGGGTTTTCGTCCGCAAGAGATAAATCCACAAGGGTTTTCGTCCTTGGAATTTCTTACAAAGCTGGAAGCTCTTTGCAATGAAAATTTGATAATAAAATTTTGGATATCCCCCAAGCAAGTCGACTTGCTCATATAAAAGAAAAACAGCCCAAAAGCACCTCCAAAATCAGCCAATGATATTATTTTATCCTCCCTAGGCTGGTCGCATTTTTCCTTATGGGCCAATTGTCACACTTCCCTATTTTTTAATCCCACAAGCAAGTCGCATTTTTCCCCTAATACAATTAAAATTAATTGTATTTTAACATTGACATTTTATTTTAATAATAAGCTTTATTATTTATTATATGTGCAACTTATAATATTATTTTAATATTTGCACAATATAATAAAATAATAAAACTTAGTCACCCTTGACACTTCCTTTGGCCGTCGGGTAGACAAAAAGGGCCAAAGGTCTTCAATGAGATCTATTCGAAAAGAGGGACATTACATTTATCAAGCAATACCATAATGCATTGCAATGTGTCAACAATATCATTAAAATGATTTGTTCAACATTACTTCAAAGCAAACTAAGAGCTGGTAATTTTCTTCCAGATAGTACTCACATGCAGTTTAACTTGGCCAGCCCTGGAAATATATTCATATGTTTTGACATTAAGATGACTTTTACAAAGCACTATTGCCACAATACAAAAAACAGCCCTGCAAAGCACTTTAGCTGACAAATAATTCAACTAAACAAGATGAAATAATAAAAAAATGCATCTTCTTTAGGATGAAGATTGAAGAGTAATTTATAATTGATGAGTTTACTGGTGCAATCTTCATATTTAGAGAGACATAGAGCATTGACCTAACAGTAGGTTTTCCTTTCTCAAATGATGATATGAAATGCCCTTGTTTGGAGATAATTTTGACAGAAAAAATATTGCATACCTCACAATTAGGATGTTAATCAATTCTAGTCAGAAATCATTGTAAGAAATTGAACAAGAGCTCACAAACCACATAGCTGTTAAAACTAAAAAGTACAGAAACAGTTTGCATAAATATGAGCCCATGAAAAGCAAAATAGGCCATAATACTTGCTTTTCTTTCCATTGCTGCCATTCATTAGCTTAAGTCTGACATTTTGTTTGGTGTTTCTGGTCTGCAGGTTTCTCTCTATTACCACGTGAAGCTTGCATTCCTAATTTGGCTTCAACTTCCACCCAGTTGTGTATGTTTCGGTGCCTTGAGGTTTTAACAAAAAGTTATTGGCATATTCTCACCATTTGTTTCATAAGATTTTCAGAAGAACATTACCTACATTTATTTTACAAGATTGTTTATTGCTCTATCTACTTTTTGCTTTGCAAAATTTTTGTCTCTAATTCCCGCAAAACATGCTAGTATTTTCCCTTTTGCAAAATTTTGAAAAGAAAAACATACACATCGTCGATCTTTAGTTCAAAGAATACATGATAGGAGAGGAGGAATTCGCAAGTCTCAGAGATTAATGATAAAAGTTGTTTGAACTTACACATTTTCTTTGATTATAAATTAGTTCAACGTACTTCACATCTTATACATCTTCCAAGAACAAATACAACATCAAACTCTATCTCAATCGGTTTTCATGCACCATTAGTGGGTTTTGCCTCGTAGGTGTATATGGATATCAACAAAAGAAAAATTCAAAAAGAGTGAGAACCAAGGAAAAGACAACATTAGTTCAAAGATACAGCCCAGAGAACTTGGCAGGCCATTTCTGATGGCCATCTTCAATTCTTGCCATGCTCCTTTAAAATATATTTTAATATGGAGAGAGTAAATATGTGATGTCAATCCTATTTTCATCTTTCTAGTGGTTTCTTGGTTTTGAAGCTTTTTCCAACATCCTAGACTTTGCTTGTATGGCCTAATTTTTTCATAAAGCATGGGCGGTCTCATGTACACTGCAAAGAAACGATGCCATAATTAAATAAATTTCTTTCTAGCCTCGGTAGATATGAATGCAGAGAATATTTGGAGTCTAATAACCCGGAAAAAGTTTACTATTTCCATTGTATTAGGATTTTGTCGCCAACATTTGGGCCCAGGTTTTGGCTCATCATGATCATCAATGCTGGATGGTACTGTAACTGGTGTGTATTAACTTTTCTTGCTTAAATGAGTCATTGAACACGGGAGGTCCATGTTGGGTGGAGGTCCAAATGTCAATGCTTTTTGAACAAGTTACCTTTGACTGACACATAAATTGCACATTAGGGAGTAGAGGATTGGATAGTCAAATCAGATTCTGTGGTAGGTTTGCAGGAATTTTCTATGCATGCATTAAACCTGTGAATCGATTAATTAAGCTAAAGTTTAGAAATAATCATACCAAATTGGTGAATTCTGGAACAAAATATAGTCAATAGCAGAATTACACCATCGACTCAGCAGTTTCAAGCTCAGAAGGCACCTTCAGATTTCAAGTTCAATATACAGTGTACACAGCATCAAAATATATTATGATTTAGCTATGTTGCCAGGCTACAGGTACGGATTCGATACGTAGATACGTTAATTTTAAAAAACCCTTGGGTACGATACGTCTTTGATACGTCCATACATATATATTAAAAAAGTTATACACACACACACACACACTCATTTTACTCATTTTTTAGTCCACAAGAAATACAAAACATTAAAATCATAGTAGGATCAATGTTCAAAACATTCAATATACTTAAGACTTTACATTTTCATTGATCATGTGGCTGCCATACATGTGATATACAAATGTTATGGCAACAGGAACACAAACAAAACTTGAAAAATATATTAGGATCAATGTTCAAATTTTCAAAACATGCACTATACTTAAGATTTTACATTTTTTTCATCTATTAGCTATTAAATTGTGTGTGAAAAGTCTCCAAAGAAAGTGACAGATTTGAAGGAATCTACCAATGACAAAAAAGACAAACGCAGAGGTGAAACAGTTGGACACATGCAACAAGTGTGTGATCAAGTGAAGAAACAGTTGCATGTAAGTAATCAAATGAATCTAGGATATATCATTTTCCTTTGGAGAACCATTATTGATTCAACTGCGGAAGGATAGATTTACAACTGAGATACATAAAAAAGTGAAATAAAATAGCCTCTTGCAAGATGCTGAGGAAATTATCAGATATTTGATAGACATTTTCAGGCTTGGATACGTGCTGGATACGTGCAGTACGTCCCAGGTATACGTCGAAATGCACCGAGGACGTATCAGCACGTCTCCGTACCCATACCCTCACATATCCGTACCGGATATGTATCAGGCAGGGTACGTGGGGCAGGGGGCGAACCCTGGTAACATGGTGATTTAGGCAACAACAGATACTCAATCCTTAAACCAAGTCTTCCGTTAGGCTATTTTTAAATACAGAGCTCCAAACAAAAAATTTGAAAAAGAAGAATAATGAGGAAAGATCATAGTTAATACGCCCAAAACACAAGGTTCCGGTTACAGGTCCGAGAAAGCATAAAATCCAAAACCAGAAAATAAGAGCAGATTCGTGTACATGACCAAGTCTGAGCTCAAATGATGTCTGCGGTAAAATAAAAGCTCTGTACAACTATAAAAACAAAACCCACAAAGAAATTTAAGATATCCATTCTACTCTTCCACTTATCCCTCACAACCAGCCTACCCATCAGCTACAATTACAGATTAAACGAAGGATATAACACACAATTCTAACATGAGACGAAATTGCAGACACTGTTGATAGAATGATGGGAAATCAAAATACTTACAAAGAAACAGCAACCAAACACATCTGTGCACCCACCAGACGAGGAGATTACCAGAGGAACTGCAAAATAAATCCACAGGCGCCGAAATAAACAGAGCAAAACCCTTCCCAGAACTGAATGGATCATTAAAACCCTGTTTTTCTGGTTGCAGAATGACAAATGAGATATGGAACATACCTGCAGCATGCCAAAAAAACGTACATCTCCAGTCTGCATCGAATTTAATGGCGCCATACCCTTGAAGCACTGTAGATAAATATATAAAAAACCCATTCAATGCTTTTATGCCGATAGGGTTTCGCCTGTCCTCCATCCATGGCTAGCACTTTCATGTATGTCGACAACCACATTTTATGCATCCTTGACGCGTCTGAAACACTGACAGGTGACAGGGAGAACTCCTTCTACCAGAGCATACGCATTTCGGCATAATAAAATAATAATTTTACTTCTAAAAATTAGTAAAGCCAAAACCAAACCAAACTGTGACAGCTCAACAATGTTGGTGTTTCTATTTTTAAATAATTGCTAGTGCAGATATTAGCACTCCAAGAAAGTAACGGGATTTGAAGACTTGTTAGTAATCTCTAACCATTATGTGATATGTTTTAATCATTTTTCTTATGCAAACTTTATGATTATAATAGGGAATCTAGGTGGCAGATCAGATACACATAAATTATTGAAGGTATCACCGATAGCCCACTTCATGTGATTTTTCACCCCTAGCCACCAAGGAAGTCCAGCTACCAGAATTCAACAACAGGCTTTGGCAATTAACCTGACCAGGGGATGGTTTAATTTGCAAAATGTCCTTGGTATTTCATGACCACAAACAACACAATCCACACGAACCAATAAATTTTGCATATATAAAAAAAAATTAGCCCAGACAAAAGACCATAAACAGGTAGGAGTATTCAAGAATGAAGATAAGTTCTCATCAAGTAGTCATATCCAAGCATTGACTTGATTGTGAGCCCTTATCTCAGATTTCTTGTTGTCCGACCAGCTTTCCGCTTCCTCCAAGCTTTGCTCTCTATCTTCATTTCTCATTCTTCTGCCTCTTCAAGCTTTTCAGTCCAGAGATGTACACGTTATGTGTAAAACAGTTCAATCTTATGACTCATTGTATCATAGAACTGTGCATCCAAATATACCCCCGTCAGTATATCTAGGTGGTGATGCATCAAAATATATCCCATCAGTATATCAGGGCAGTGATGCGTACTGTAAAATACCATTCCATCAAGTCGAAACCGCCACCTAGCTCTGGAGACACTGAGAAACAACATTTTTTTCAGAAACTGAAACCATAACCTGACTTCTCTTTTACCACTGCAAGTCTGACACCATGCCTTGTTATCGTGCGAGTTTGTGTTTATAACTTGCTTCACTTCACATCACCAATAATCTCCACAAGAGCATTGCCCATGTTTGAAATGATGGAAACGGTTCGCATCTCTCACAACAATTTCTCTGGCAACAATCTGAGAGATAAATTTGGTTGCAGTATGGCAGTCCCCACATACTCGAAGGTTCTTGACAACCCTAATAGTTGTTCCAGGGGGTGTGTTTAACAACCCAAATGCAATAGCCAACTTCTCACTATGGTGGCAGAGGAGAAATTCCTTCTCCTCCTTCTCCAAGTCATTCAGTATGGGTTTTGTATCTGGCATATACCCTACTGCCTTCATCTCCCAAGATAATTTCTCCAACTCTGCGTAGATCTCGGGTGTTTGTGGGTGTAATCTGTCTCCTACACAAAAAGCATGTACCGTTTTATGGACTTCAATCCAACTACATCCAGGTATCTTTTTTATTCCTCTATCTTTCATCAATTTCCTTACCTTTTGAGCATCACCCCACCTGCCCACTTCTGCATAAATGTTTGACAGAAGAACATAAGGTGCAGCATTTTTAGGATCCAACTCAAAAAGGAGTGTTGCCACAAATTCTCCTAGCTCTATATTCTTATGTGATCTACAAGCACCAAGCAAACACATCCACACAACCATATCAGGTTTTATTGGCATTTTGATGATAAAGTTTAGGGTTTCCTCAAGATAGCCAGCACGGCCAAGAAGGTCAACCATGCATACATAATGATCCATTGTAGGCATAATGCAATAAGAGTCACTCATGCAATTGAAGTATTTACAGCCCTCATCCACTAGACCTGCATGGCTGCATGCAAATAAAACACAAACGAAGCTTACACGGTCGGGGTTGGTTCCAGAGTGCTTCATTAGTTCAAAGAGTTTGAGGGCATCCTTACTATAGCCATGCATTGCATATCCTGCAATCATTGCATTCCATGAAACTACATCTGAATGACACATTCTGTCAAACAATTGGCGTGCCTTCTTAATGTTTCCACATTTTGCATACATGTCTATCAGGGCATTCGTAACCACGTCTGACAAAAACTGCTTTTTATTATTTTTGATGGATCTCCATACCCTGTTCCAAAGCTCCAAGTTTGGCACAAGCTGGGAGGATGCTGGCAAAGGTTGCTGAGTCTGGCTTTACACCTGCCAATTGCATTTGTTTAAAAATCTCCAAAGCTTTATTAACAAGCCCATTTTGTGCATATCCTACAATCATTGTATTCCACGAAACCACATTTCGCTGAGGCATTTTGTCAAACAGTCTCTGTGCCTTCCGTAAGCTTCCACATTTTGAATACAGGTCGACCAGGGCAGTCATCACTACAACATCTTCAGAAAAGCCACCTTCGACAATCTTTTGATGAATCTCAGCACCCTGTTCCAAAACTCCAAGTTTGGCACAAGCGGGAGGATACTGGCAAATGTTGATTCATCTGGCTTTACACTTGCCGATTGCATTTGCTTAAAAAATTCCAAGGCTTTTTCAGCAAACCCATTTTGTGCATATCCAGCAATGATTGCAGTCCATGAGACCACGTTTGGCTGAGACATTTCTTCGAAAAGTCTTAAAGCCTCATCAAGAAAACCATTCTGTGCATATCCTGTAATCATAGCAGTCCATGAGACCACGCTTGCATTCTGCATTTTGTTAAACGCTTTGCGTGCTTTCTGTATGCTTCCACATTTTACATACATGTCTATCAGGGTATTCATCAAAACAACGTCAGATTGAAATCCACATCTAACGATTTTTCCATGGATTTGCAAACCATGTTTTAAAGATGCCAGCTTGGCACATACAGGGAGAATACCAGAGAGAGTGAACTGATTGGGTTGAACAGATGTTCGTCGCATTAGACTAAACAGTGTCAATGCCTGTTGAGGAAGTTCATGCTTTCTGTAAGCTGCAAGAATCATATTCCATGAGACTCCGTCTGGTTCGTTCATTAGGTTAAAAACATTGCGAGCATCCACAACACTTCCGCACTTGTCATACATGTTGATAACTTTATTTTTAGAAATGTGTGCTCTGCAAATGCAGGTCCTCTGCCATCGATGTGAAAGTGAATTTGCTTGCCCTCTGAAAGGGCTTTCTTGGCAATGCAAGCCTGCAGCAGATGAAGATATGTAGAAGTGTCTACAGGAGGGTTGTTTGTAGCAAGAAGGATGTGCAATGCCTCTTTCAAGCGACCTTGCGTGGAGAGTACTCTGAGATTGAGATTGAGTTGGGCAATGGAGGACATTGTATGAATGTAAGCTGGTATTCATATTAACCCAATAAAACATTGCCATCATCGTTGTTGTGTGATTGTACACAAACCCATTCCTTTTCTTCTGTGAATACAAATAAAGATCAGCACGGTTAACTATGATAACTCTTCCAGGCTTATTTGTGGGCTTGAATGTTAGCTTCTGTTAAAAACAGCAACACACTTTTAAGTATAACGGACGAGTTCTCTTCGGCAGGGATTCCATCGGGGGCTGCTGCTATTATTTTTAAAGGAAAATCTACAAACAGAAATCTGTAAAAACTCTCTCTAAAAATAATGGACGGCGAGTTTTGTTTGATTGAAAAGCATATTTTGATAATTAAAAAAAAGGGTGAAAAGAATAAGTCGTATCGAGTTAAAACAAAAAACCGTTAGAATCTAGATTACATTATCAATATAACACCTAAGTAAACATAATAAAATTGGAGTTCAATCAATAAAAGAGTGATAAAATCAAGGGCCACAAAAAAAGCCGCTTAACAACGACAAACATGGTGGTTGAAGGGGGTGAATGAAAGGGCATATCAAGCTTGCCCCTAGCTAATGGCACCAAGAGGGTCCATTGTATCGGGTATAAGATCCCACCCGTCATTCTAATTTCTTTCGTTAGTTTTCTTTCCCTATTAAGCAAGAGAAATGGCGAAAGCCAAGTGTGGAAATTTGTCTTCGGGAGAAGCATCCTCGCCGCCGCCACACATTGCCTCTAAGACAATCAAATCACACCGAGGGGTGATGAGAATGGGGTGAAGGCTATAAGGAGAAAGGAGAGAAACTTTGCCTACTCCTATAATAGTGATGATAGATTTGTAACCATAACCCCTAAGAGGGAGAATAATGGAAGGGAGAATCTGAGGCACCCAACTAACAACACACATAGTGCTTCCCAAAGTAGTCCAAAAGAGTCTAGAGGTGATTCACGTCTAGCGCACATTCTCCACCTAGACTTGGATATGAAGCAAAGCATGGAGATAATAATAATTTTATCTACTACAAGAAAATTTCTTTCCATAACTACATTGTCGAAAATAACATTATTTCTAGCTTTCCAAGTATGAAAAAGATTATCAACACAAAAGATTTTCAAAAATATTGTATTTTATAGGTAACATGGTGAGTCCCCTAAAAGAACCATTTTCTAGGTAAAGAAATCTAGAAGAAAATATTGAAAAAGGTTATGAATCCATTTCTAGGTGTAGGGACAAAACCAAAAAGGTGTTTAAAGGTTTTGTCTTGATGACAAGCAAGACAAGTGGATATGAGATCCCCATGTGCTTCGAGTCTATCTCCAACTAGTATACCCGATAGAGATACACCAAAGAAAATGAGTTGTTTTGGGCTCAATGTGGGATTTCTAAAGATTAACAAACCTTCATCCCATATAGCATCTAGGGACCTCAATTTCCAATGGTGGTTGAGGGTTTCACCCGAATATGTTGAGGGGAAAGATGTTGATGTTCATAATCCAAGGTTTGTACTAGTAGAAGGGAGTAAGATTAGGCTAATGCCCATCACCATACAACACTAAAAAGACAACAATCTTGTGAAGACACTAATCGGGATGGAGGTTTGAATTTCTAAACTATACTCTACATCCTCATTCTTATGCTAGAATTTATCTTTAAGCATATCCCATGAGAGCCACACGTGATAAATCTTGTAGAAAATGTCACCAATGGACTTGATTCCCTTTTAAAAAATCCTAAGACTCTCAATCTAGGAGATCACGTCAAAGGGGACATTATGAAAATTAAGATTGGGAGACCACCATAGAGTGAGAATTAAGAGAAAGTCCATTTATGAAACCATCTCCAACCCAAATGAGGTTGTTTTTGAGTAATCCCTGAATTTCCATATAGTATTAACCACAAAAGTACCATAAATTTTAATCGACACCCGAGAAAGAAAACGACCGCAAATCAAGCCCACTCCACACCTTTCTTCCTAGAGGAGTTCCTTAAGTGATGCAATGTGGCAACAAAATATTGCAATCCTAAACTCCTTCTAAGATTTTCATGATCCATTTGACACTTAGGGCATGACCTTAATGTTTGATATAAATGAGGCCAAGGCCCTCTTCTTCTTTAAGTCTAAAACAAATATCAAAGGTATCATGTGGAAACCCTTATGGGCTTTGGAATATTCTCAAAGAAAATATCTTGATAACTTCTCCAATTTAGCATAACACAAATTTGGAAGGATCCCAACGAGAGGAATAATAGACACGAGTTGAAACCAACTCTTTAAAACACACTTGGAACTTCCTTCTAAAGGAAGAGGCTTCGTGATCCAACATGCAATCATTTTCTTGACCCTTTAGAAAACATATGATCAAAGCCAAGAAATTTAAATTTCACACTTGGTTGAATCCATTGTCATTGAAAGCAATCTAGCCAAATAGGTTTGGGGAATAAAGATCATTATAGAGACCTAAATTTTGCAGAAAGCATTATTACATAAAAAAATTAAAAAAAAATACACATATATGAGTGTTAAGCAATGAAATAATAGTTTAGAGGCACAAATCCTTGTTTGGTCTTTTTTTGTCTTGATGGACTTTTTTTTGTTATCTTAGTGTGGCCTTTCACACTTTATTATGTCATGCCATATAGATTTTTAGGTTTTTATTTTTAATGTCTGGGTGTTTTAAGGCCCGAAGCTGAACCACCGATTTTAAATGAAACCATCAATCAATTTAATCCAAAATTAATGGTTTTGTTCCCTTATACTTTTGGGTCCTTTTTGACCATTGGGATTTGTTGTTAATCTTGTTTTATTTGACCTATTATGTTTTGATTCAACATTAGATGCAACTATATTTTAATTTCAAAGAGAAAGACTTTTATATATACAAGTTTGCTAAGAGTATTTATCATTTAGCTACTACACCTAGAAATCATATATAAGAACAAAAATTTATCATTAGCATATATCATGAGCATGTTACAGTGGGGAAATTATTTATTTTCAAACATATAAGTTTTTCATACAAGGGTTTCTATTGGGAAACTATTCTGCTAGTTAGCTCGTTAGCGATGTTGAGGCACAAGGTAAAGCATAGGACAAGGGAACTAGTTTGCATACACAAATGCACTGTGCATGATACGAGAGCTACATGAAGTTTGAAATTTAGTGCAACACTCCATCAAAATAAGAAGGTTTGACCACTGAGGTCAATCCAAAACAATCACCTAACCTTTTTTTATATCTAATGTTTGATTGAGCATGGTTGCAGGAAGCTAGGGTATCGTAAATATAGGCATAGATGCAAGTGGCATAGAGCATCTAAACATACCAATAGGTTGTGCAAACGAAGGCGAAGTAACCCACAAATAATTGGAAGTACACTAACAACTCGTACACTACTAGTTATGTGTGAAACCACCAAATGGTCCATGTTTAAAGGTTTAGTCTTGAGGCACACATAACTACAATGACTACCTAAGCACTTTCTTTGACTTCCATGCTTCCCATATCAACTTAGGACACTTCCATATTATATTCTAACCCATCTAAATGACCCCTACAACCATAATTGCATCTTTATTTATCTATTGGATGCTTATGTTTGTAAACTCTAGTTTCGATTCTATAAATCAATGTACACAATTTGATTTTTATTTATTCATGCAATACACATATATATGTGTGTATATGGGGAGCAGAGCAAGAATGCAATATCGTAAATTGATATATATATATATATATGTATATATATATATATATATACATACATATACATTCATTAATGTTAGGGTGTAGTCATTTGGTGAACCCATTTATTTTATCGAACCCTTCACCTACTTTTGTTTAGGTTGCCTATAGTAACTAGACCTTTTGGTGTCAAACTTGAGCTTCCCTAGGGTTTCCATTTACTTCTAGTTATATGTTGTTTTCCTTTGGGTTGAGTAGAACCCACTATGCCTATGTAATAACACTCCAAATAGGCATCAGCCCCTTAGTTCCCCACCCAATGTATGTGTGTAATATGTATATCGTAATGTGTTTGGAAATGAAGACCCTAATTAGGCCCTTAGACACTTGGCAATGATCTTTGGTGTGTGAGGTGTAGGTTTATAAAATGGCCTAGGAAACCTTGTAAGATACGTGTAAACTTATATCTCATTGAATACGTCTAAGATATTGATATAACAATTGGGTGTTTTGTTGTGATCTCTTAGGAAGCCCAAATATGTAAGAGATGAGGCCCTTACATGGGTTGAGTGAATGGATGTTTAAAGGTGATTATTTGAACAAGATTTCATGTTCAAATTACACAAAATGGACAAGGGTAACTTGTGTATTTGAAAACATGATAATTAGAGATTTAGAAAATGAAGTAAGCGGCTTAAGAAAAAAATTAGGTGAATTTTTCTTTCATGGACAACTTCATATGAGGGCATTACACAATACAAACTATTTGTTGGATATGGTAGCCAAATGTCTAAATGTGTTTTGTATTCTAAGAATTAGTTTTTGACTAGTTGGTAATGGATAACAAGTGTAACCTTAAAGCAAAAAAGCTCTAGTTGAGAAAGGGATTTTTAGGAATTATTCAATTTAGTGCACAATGATTTATGGGTTGAAAAATGCCAAGGATTAATTAAAAATGTCATAAACACATATTTAGGTATTAACATTTGCCCTTATTTTAATAGAGTTATTAGAAATTACTTGATTAAAATATAAATGAAACACAAACCTCCCATGAGAAAAAGACATACACAAGATTATAATTTATGTGTTCCCTTCTCCTTCATGTGTATAGTTGTATATGTAAGCATGTTTTATAGATACAAAAATGTGTGTTAAAATCAAATCAAGATGTTTATGTAATTGTTAAAAATAAAGTAAATTGAAAAACAAAAGCATGAAAAGTGTAGACCTGTTTCCCCAATGTTGTAGTGAGGGAAGAGCAATTCGAAAAGTGAAAATTCATAACAAAAAATATTTGCACCTATTTCTCTTAGTTTTATATGTGAGTGAAGACTAAACCAAACATTAATAGAAAAATAGTAATTGGGTTTATTATGTGAATCCATGCAAACCATCTAAAACAATTGGGATTGATGAGTGAATTCATGCGATTGTCATGATGTAATAGTTGTGTAAATTTTTGGTGTATAATTGTGTGCATATCATCATACTGATGTCATATAAAGCACTATATCTGACATATGCATTAATGTTTTAGAAAGCCCCATAATATGGCCCTCTTTTGAAATAAGGGATATTTAAAAGGATAACTTAGCTCAAAAGAGAAAGTGTTAGTTGTGTAGCAATATAATTAATGATAAAAACTATATTTAGTTTATCAACTAACATAATAGAATGTGTTTAAGTCATAAAATAAAATCATCTATTAGCATAAGTATTGTATATAATTCAGTAAGATAAAGAAATGTGATATACATTAATATGAATAATCATAGGAGTAAACATGTCATGATATTTTTGTGATAGATTTAACATTCAAACACAAACAATGTGTAAAGGTCGCATGGTAATAACAATGTAAGATCAATAATGTGTATGCATCATCAAAAGAATGCAAATTATCATGAAAGTATTCTAGCAAGATTTAATAAGATAACATAACAATGATATGATGAGAAGTATGATAACAACACATGACTTAACACCTAATGGATCCATAGTAAGTGAAGACATGACATGATGCAACATGACACAAAAAACCCACCATAAAGAGACATGATTGACAATATGTGACTAACTTAATGAACATTATTAGTGTTAATTCGTGTACATAAGAACAAACATGCAACAAGTAGTGATATAAAGTGAGTGTGTAATAAGAAATGATAAACATTTTGTTGTAAGAAATGAAATAAATAACCAATGTGTAATGAGAAATGTCAAAATTCTGAAACATAGAAATCAATGTGCATGGTGAAATATGTAGCAAATAACGCCATAGTCATGAAATATAGCAAACAATGTACACACAACAATGCAAAAAGTAATAATCTAATTCATAGCGTGTAAAAACCAAAATTGTATGAGAAATTTGTAATAAAAATTGATCTATTAGTCAATATGCTAAAATTTAGTATGTAAGAAGTGATGTCAACAAGAAATAGTTGTAGTGTAACCAATCATAGATCCTAGAACTAGAAATACAATCACATAATGTGTTTCAAGAAAATATGTGAATAACATATGTGTGCCGATCAATCTCTACAATATGTAATGTTTAGCAAAGAAATGTATATAATAAAATAAAGATTTCATAACAATGTGTGTCTAGTAATGATAAATCAAAGCGAGCAATATGTCATATTATGTTTGGTCCATTGATTAACATAACAAGTAACATGATCCATGGATGTTTGTTCGATCTAAGGATATAAATAGTGTGTATCATAGGAATTAGGAGGGATAGTATGACCCCAATGTGAATGAGCATAAAATAAACAAGAAATGTAAATCACATAAAAACATCCATAATATATGACCAAACAAATCATAAAACATATAAAGGTACCAAATAAACACAACATGGAGAGCACAAGTGTATAAAGAAAACAAGGTATATAACATACAAGAAAAGAAAACGTAATAGATAGAATAAACTACATGAAGAATACAATTCAATTAATTTAAGGAACTAAGCTGGGGATGAAAGTAAGTATTGTAGTGTGAGAAAGCAATGATCTAAGAAAGTAGTATCATGTAAGAAACCAATCACCTAAAAAATTAGTGTAGTGTGAGAAATCAATCTTGTAAGCAAGTAGTGTTGTGTGAGAAATTAGTTGTGTAAGAAAGTAGTGTCATATGTAAGAATTCAAGGATAGCCAAAATAGGATCCCAAGGCCAATAATAGTGAACTAGTAAAAGTATTCAATGTCTAAAAAGAAAGCAATGTGACCATTTAATAGAGCATAGTAAACATGTGTTGTAAGTAGTAAATTATGTTACATGAAATGGACTAGTTTCAAGATGATTAAGCAAATATTGAAATAAATAGATACCTAATACTAATTGCAATGTAGTAGTAAATAAATAAGCAATGAAATATAGAATTGACCCAAACAAAGTAAACTAGTAAGTATGAAACCCTAGTTGTAAAGAGGATGAGAGAAGACTTAGCTATTTTGTAATTAATCATGGTATGTGCCGAAGTGCTGACACGATGAACAAAGAGGAGAGATGTCACACATAGACTCAAAAAAATGTATGACCAAGTAAGATCTACCTGGACCAGGGCACTGAAAGGTGCACGGGGGCATCTGGGCACCCAAGATCTGATTTGGGTTCCTATGATTGCTCAAACCCTCAAGAAACCTCCTTCACAGGGTCATGAGATGTTTGTTGTCCTTTACCTTTGGTCACTAGTATGTCACACAATGATTTCCGATGTCACTTGATAACTTTGCAATGAAAGTTTGACCTATAAAACCTTTAAAGTGCATCAAATCCCAAAAAAGAAAAGAATGTAAATGAGTGGTACGATTGTCCTCGGATTGTCAAATATGTGAACTTATGACCGAGTGTTGCCACTCAATGCATTTCAGACCCAATGTAGCTTTAGTGTGTGTGTGTGTGTGTGGAATTTTTCCCTAGGTGACTCTTGTGCGCATTACATTTGATAGCGAGAAAAATAACTAGATGTAAGAAAATGTAGTAGATGTGTATATGGAATAGAATGAAATTCCCCTCCTGTGAAGTGTATGCAAAATAATGTGGCCCCTTTCCCTTGAAATGATGCTCTGATGGATGCTTGAATGATCTTGAATAGCCTTTGGATGTAACCTTAGGTGGTGATATCTAATGTTTAGTGCTTGGTCCTTTATTATGATCACATAAATTTATATTTATATGATTACCTTGCTTGAATTTTGTAATTAACCTTGAAAAGGTTGATTACCAAAAAGATAAGATGCTCAAACAGATAGAAAGGACTTGAAGATGTGAGTAAAGTATAAAGAGGTTAGGGGCACCCAGAGGGGATGGGGGCACACTTTGGCATTTTTGGTGTTATCGGTCAAGGCGGTGTCTAGACTTAGAGAAACTAAAAGGTCGGAGGTCGGATTTGAGAAAGAAGGTGTGCAAGACCAAAAGTGGCAATAGAACGAAAGAAAATATGGCTAAAGACATGGGTTAATTAGTACTTTTCTTACTTAGGAATCATATGAATAATAATATGCAATCAAGACTAGATAATTACCCAAAGTGTGTGATTTTATGTCTACATTTTCCCCACTTTATGTTGTTGAGAGAAAGCTCGATAACATAAAGTAGATAAGAGATGTGTACCTGATAACCATGTAGATCAATGACGAAAGCGTGTTGAGAGATAAGAAAAAGCGTGGAGTGATAAAAATGTGAAGCATGGAAACTAGAGAGGAGAAAGTGTAAAAGTGATGATGATGATGATGATGATGATGACCTTAGGGCGGAAACACATGTGTAGAGGTCATCGTTGTACTTATTGTTGATGTCGATTGTTTTCGTTGTGTTGTTGTGATTGATGTTGTTGATGTTGTTGATGTAGGATGATGTTGACTACCACTTCCCATAAGGACGGACCTACAAAAGAGAAGAACGATCAAGTAGTCAAATATGCATGTATATGATCAAAATGTGTAAAAAGTATGTAATAAAGCATGTAAAATGTTAAAATGTGAAAAAAGGAACATGTTCACCTGATTCGTGATTAGAAAAGAGTGTAGAAATGATATTGTAGATGATGTAGAAGACCAATTTTTTTGGGCAATCTCATGCCAATTGTGTTGGTTGCGAGTTTTGGGTGATCTCATGCCAAGAACTGGAATAAGTGTAGGGAGAAAAGTCTGGTTTCATCCTCCAACCTTTAACTACTTCCTAATGTATGGAACACTATTGTAGATCTTTGTGTAAAAATAGATCTTGTTCGTTAGACCATTTTCGATCTAATGTAGAAAAATAAAATGATGTATGTTGTGTGTTAAGGATTATATGTCTTATAAAATTCGTTGTGTGAAGTGTTGTAGACTACATTTGCACAAAAGAATATAGTGTAATTGTCCCATGGTCACAGGTATCTAGGAATGGTCGGGGCACCTAGGCACTAATGTCCTAGTCTGGGCACTAGTGTCATGTTGTAATAAGGAACCAAGTCATATTTCTTAGAGCCCTATCAGAGAGTTGATGATTGTCCTTTTGTATAAATCTTGAAATATGTTCTGTGATGATTGAGACTATTGTATGGGGTGATTGATTCACCCAAATGATTCCCCCCTTGTTTGGGGTGTATGTGATGTCGAGAATGCGGCCCCAAATGTGGCCCAAAGGAGGACCGAATGTTGTGCTAAAACTGATGCCCTACAGGGGGAGGGAGTGTGCTTGGTAAAAAAAAGGCACATGTAAAAAAAGTGGCTAGGAAACAAGTGTTAGTGCAAGAAAAGACAAAGATGCATGGAGAAGACATGAAGTAAAAAAATAGCGAAAAAAATGTGTAAGCTAAGACGAAAGAAGACAATGTAGACCATGAAAATCAAGTTTCAAACATGGGACATCACTCACGATGTCACAAGACAATCAAGGTCGACTAGGCCAAAAGAAGACAAGTGTGCACACAAGACAAAGGGTAAAGCCTGTCAAATAGTGGCAAACAATGAAAATCAATGAAAACCAATAGACAACCATGGAAGAAAATAGACCTGCAATACAAATTTTGCACATGAAACACTGTTAGCATGTTAGAAAGATAAAATTTATGTCAAGGCATGTATAATCCGATAAAGTAATGTGCTATGAAAAATGAAATAATAGAACTTGTAGTGTATGAAAGTGGATTCCCCCAGGAGCCGTTGTGGGACTAGTAATAGGTATTGTGCCAAGCATCCATGTTGCATGTATAAATATGTAGAATCTGTGATCACAACTAGAAAACAAGTGAACATGCATGTGTGTATGGAAAGATAATAATATACAAGAGATTTATCTAGCATGTGTAATAAAGTGCACATGTAAGCATAAGAAAACAAGAGTAAATGTGACCAAGATATGCAATATGTTGTGGATGAGATGGAATGGAATGCATAGTGAATCATAGGAGTAGCATGCCCCTGAGTGGATGTGTATGTATGAGATAAGGTTCATTTATACATGCCCCCAAACGATCAAGAATGAATCATATAACAAGAGTGCATCATCAAGAAATGGTTTGAACTTGTGTGCTAGAAAAATGTGAGCGAAAAAGCGTAGAGTGAGTGAGTGAGTGAATGAACACGTGAGTGTGGTAAGTGAACATGTGAGTATGGTGAGGTCCATTTGAGATGTAAACCCTCAACAATCAAGTATAGACAGTGGAACTAGAGTGTGTCATAGGGTAATGAGCACAAAGTGTATAGAAGTAGATGCAAGAAAGATATATCGTGAATGCGTAGAGTAGATGCTACATAGAGGTGAATGCGCGATATGTGAAGTGTGCAATGTGTAATGTGTAAGTGTTTTGTAGTGTGTAGTGTGTGAGGTTCATGTGTATAATATGCCCTCAACATTCAAGTGTGAACCATATCACGAGAGTGTGTCATTGTAGTCACAAAATCACGTACTTACTACTATAATTATATCACCAAGTATGTTGTTTTATATATGGATCTTGCGTATGAAAATTATTCACTACCTTGACCCATCCCCTAGTCCTTTCATTTGTCTAGTTGGTTGTTGTCATTGTTTGTCTTGCACATTGTCACTTACTTACACAATACTAGTCATTTCTCAGGGATTCTTAGTTTTCATTATTCACTCAGTTGTCGTCTCTAGTCTCTGACTAGGATCTAGGAAGGGATTAGGGTGCCTCAGGTGCCCTGGTCCTCATTTTTAGGTGCCCTGGTCCCTGTCACACTTGGTTCTCATTCATATGTTCAGAGTTCGGTCTTTATGATTTTCCCTCCCATTCCCTAGGTACTAGTCAACATGTCGGGTCATTAGTGTTGAAATTTGAGTAAGAGATCCCTATATAAGCACAACATACATACTACCTTATGGGTGGACTATTTATACAAAGGGATAGCTATGTACATAGAACAAGGGATTGCATTTGGGCACTATTCTGCATCACATACTGCATAGGCAAGGAAAGTCTATTATATTCCATCCACCATTTTACATTCTATCTAGTTATTTCCGATATCTTTGTTCATTGATACCAGGGAATCCTTTGTACATTATTGCACACACAATCACATAGAACTACATTGGGTCTAAGATGTAGTGTAACATTTAGTTGTAAGAACACCATTGTGGCTGCTAAGGACAATTTGGCTAATTCATATGCATCTTTCTTTTTTAGGGTTTGATGCTTTGTGTGGGGTTTTACAGTGATTCTTCATTGCAGGTTTACGATGTCATCATCAAAGCAAGTGTGACATTAACTCGACAAAAGGTGAATTATTGCAAAGACCTAATAACCCTCCTAGGATCATATTTTGGGCTATTCCACAAACCAGGCATCCATATTTTAGACCAAGGCATCCCGGTATGGCTAGTTCTACCTCTCCTGTAATTTTCTTAAGAATCGTCATCACGCCACTCTATTCTACTGTTCATCATTCCGATCAGTCCTAGATCACCACGAGGTAAGTCATTTTTAGGTTAGTACCTTGCACCTCTTATTTCATTTCATTTAGAATATCAAATAAATTATTTAACATTTATATTTCAAGTATATTTTAGTTATTACATTGTTGTACTTCTTAGATTAATTCTAAAATTTATGATTTTAGTTAATCATTTTGGTGAACCCGTAGCTTAGAACATTTTTCCCTAGGATCCACTACAAACCCTAATGGCTAAGGATAACTCCTCTCCTTCTCGGCCCATCATGTCTCATGTTAGCGTCAAAGTAAATTTATGATGAGGTCATTATTGCATTGAGCTCACGACTCTCTATAGTAATGTTACTATGCCAGATCATATTCAACAACAACTCTTAGATAGTGAACGATATGTACCTACTAGTTTTGAAAATTCTCCCATCGGCATTAGTATTGTTTTGAATTTGATAGCCTTTACTCATTGTACACCTTGCTATATGGCTACTCTTGATCCTCCTAATGATCTTTTTAAGGAAACTCTAGATGATTCTCTTATCGATTACATGTTGGGTCTTGACACTAGTCAAACCATTACTATAGTTCCATCTCATGATTCTCCTATTTTTGATATGTCTTCTCATACTCCATCGCATACTAGTTCTCATACTCCATATTATGTTGATGATCCTATTGATAGTACGCTTAATGACATTCTTATATCTGAGTCTCTATTTGATTTCGATGCACGAAAATTGATAGCCATGATTCTCCTACTTTTCATATTGTCGAGTGTGAATCTCCATCTCCACTTTCTCCTGAGGTTGTGTCTAGCATAGTGCATGAGTCATCTCCATCTATTAGTTCTTCTTCTCCTACCATTTCATCTCCTCCTATCACTTCTTCTACATATGTTAGTTCATCTTCTTCTATCGCTATATCTTCATCGGTCACTTCACCTCCTAGGGATGTTTCGATACTAGTTCTACCAATCTTGCTATGGATGTTCATCTCTTTCATCTACTATCACTTCTTTGACACCTACATATAACATGCTTTTAGCATTGGAATCTCCTTTATCTTCTCTTGATATTCCTATGATCACTCATAATGGAAAGTTACAACCACTTAATACATTATTGCCATCTTCTACTATTCCTTCATAAGACATCATGTCTCTCATGCATGTCATAGGTCAATTACAATCTCAGGTTCAGTCACTCACTTTAGAAAGTAGGGATTACTATGCTTTTATTGATAACAACTCATTACATGGTAACCCTATTCCTAAGAAGATTCATAACTCTGCATTTCCTAAGGAATTTTAATGCCTAAATTAACATGTTTTGATGGTACCGATGACCCTCATTCACATCTCCAACATTACCGCATGGCCATGGCCTCCTATTCTAATGATATATTATTGCTTAAGGTCTTTTGACATAGTCTTATCAATGAGGATTTACAATGGTACACTCATCTTCCTTTTGGGTCTATTAGTACTTACTATGACATGGAGGACACTTTTCTTTATCGTTTTATCATCAATAATGGCCCTAGAGTTACTTATGACCATCTACCTACTTTACATCAGGGCACATCATAACCTATCAAGGATTATATTTTATGGTTCAATGTTTTTATGCATAAACTAGTATTCCAACCTATTGATCTAGAGAAGCAATTCATTTTTGTCGTGGTTTGATTCCCACGCTCAAGAAAAGATTGCAATATGATACATGTGAGTCATTCATTATTTTGTGCTATAAATTCTTTGAATTATAACAATATCTTCTCGCGACACATTTCATTGATCCTCCACTTGTCCCTACTACTAGTGTATCTTCTAGTCCTCCATTACCATCAATTGAGTGTCCTACACAATCTCCATCTCACCTAGAAAGCAAGCTCAACCTACTACATCATAGAAGTATATTTCTTCTCCTCCTCCATGATAGGCTACTTCTCCTTCTACTATATACGTCTCGTGTTGCGTGAGACATTAAACTTCTCTCATCATGCCCGACCACATGATGTGTTGCGTCTTTACTGACAAACGTCTAATTCACTTACCCTCCAACCAACATCATCCACACCTTCGAATACAATGATAGATTGATCAACCTTATTGTAATTATCATCATATAAATGGCCATAGGGACAATGATTGCTTCTTCCTTCATGATAGGTTAAAAAAATAAGACGATAAGGGAATCATTTCCTTTGGTGTTTGTTCACATAAGCGAGTCTATCTCTCCTCTACCTCATCAAGAAGGATTCTACTAGACTTGAGTTGTCTCCTCTATTTAGTGCTAGGTCATTGTTCGTCCACCACCATAGTTTGTTACTCTTGCGTGCTCTCCACCACGTCCATACATCACTACATCATCGCATCCATCACATCCAATTCATCCATCTCATTCACTACATCACATTGGCTTCCACAACCCTCATCATTCACCCATCTCATCATTGCTCCACATGATATTCAGTTTGGTTCATATGCTCACACTACTTCTATGCCACATGCTTCCACCACTTCACGCCACCTTGGTCTCTGATAGGTGGTTGTTATCACTTTAACCCCGAATGATGCACTCATGTTCTTATAGTTCTAACATGATTGTTGAGGGTTTTCTATAAGAACCTTTCATCATGAACTTCGTTGATTCATTTAGCATACTCAATCATTTCTTGATGACACACTCTTGCTTTATATGGTTCATTCTTGACTGCTAAGGGGTCTTAACTAAATGAACCTCATCATCCATACACGGGGGAATCACTAATCTTCTTCCCCCATACTCACCACACTAACATATTATGATCACATCACATTATCACATCAACAAACATCCATCATGATAGGTCATTTTACAAATCATACATTATTTATCTTCACATACATTCTACTATCATCATTACACTAACTACACATTACAAATCCATTCAAAAAATATGAACATCACTTAACTCATTAAGCATCATATCTGGAAACAACAATTACATTACATACAACAATCATTGTAAACACTACATCATCATTACATCACACATTTGCTATCATCATTTACATCATAGTATAAGTCTACATCAACAAACATGGTGATATCCAACACATTACATATAATTATACATCATCAATCACATAATGATATCAATACACATCAAAAGAAATCATCATATACCAATATATATATATCGGATTTACAATCATCATTACAAAAATGTTTCATCACTAGGGGAAACTCCTCTACATCATATACAACAATACAAATCAAATCTCATCATCGCTATTGATCTCTAGTACTACGAGATCTCTCGAACTCGATGCCTCACCACTAACTCTAAATCATTGGTCATGACCTTGACACTACTCAACCTTCCTCCATAGTAGTGTAACCTCGGTGGCTGCTTTGTAAAATGACGTTGTAACTCAACATAGTGTGAAAAAACATTTTGCACTAACGGACCACTACTTGCCACCTCTCTACGGCTCATCAAGTCTCCTCGCATGCCTCGTCTCTCTCACTCGGAAGCACAATACATGTCCTCTTATTGTTATGGCCATTGGCTCAAACAAATGGGCATGCTCACCCGCAATGTCATCCACATGCTCTAACATCCCTCTACATGTCACCTCTGACACATAGAACACCACATTAGATAATCATTACTATCACATAAGAAAAAAACAAGACACAACATAATGATACAAATACTCATGCTCTGCTATAGTTGCTGCCACATTTTCAAGGGCATGTGCTTCCGCCTCTCTCTCCTCCCCTTGTGGTAATCCTGCTACATCTGGGAACAATGGAAACAAGAATACCCATTGATGTGATGCCCACCATGCACGACACTCCTTTATACACCTCACATTATCTCGATTCTATCGGCTTTATCGATGTATCGCCTCATTTGGCCCAAGATGTACTAGTTTCTCTCCCATGGGCCCTAGTGTAGCTCCGGCCTCCTCGGTGCTCTAATCACTTGCAACCCATATATGGCTCTAAGGGCACATCACGAGCCATGCCAAACTATTGTGATACCCTCTCTACCTAGAATAACTTAGTGTTATGAAATAAGAGATAAAATATGCGGAATAATCCCTCAGAATCGCAACAAGTAGAAACTAATATGCATAAAATATTACGAGATCTCAAATAAAAGTGAGAATAAATAACACGACCACAAAGAGATAAAGTATTTAACGTGGTTCACCCAATTTGGGCTACGTCCACCAAGAATCACTTGCTCAGATTTTATTACAAGCCTCCACTCTCTTAATACAATACCCGAGATCCGTTTGGAGCTATGCTCAACAAACTCTACGAAATTCACACCGAATTCAAAACACATCGTAATACATTTTATTGTATCTATCATATGCATAAGACCATATAAATAGACAATTGCTTAAGCGAGTTTGATACAAAACCGTGGGTATCAAAACAATGGGCAAAAACCAAAACCGTCCCATAAACCTATGGGTAGCCAAAGGCGGTTTTACAAAACAATGGGTATCTTGAAAAATATGGGCCCAAAACAGCCCATATAAGTTACCCATTACCCATGGGTTAATAAACCACCCATGAAAATTTGCTTCGGGGGCTTCGCCCCCGAACCCCCTGACCGCTCACCGTGAAAGCGGGAGGGCCATAAAAATACCCGAGTGTACCACATAGAAGGTGTACCACACTCTAACATGAAAATAGGCTCCACAAACATAACAATCTCCCACTTTGAGACTAATTTTCACCGAGCAAGCTTCTCAACCCTTCACTTTGTCATCCGCGAAGGCCAACCAAAGCTGAACATAGCTTTAGTTTATCCTTGTGACCACCTTGGTCATCATGTCTCTAAGATTCGACTAGTATGAATCTTCTCCAACTTCAACTTATCTTCCTCCAAAGTCGTGTCTGATGAAGTGATATCTCAACCGTATATGCTTCGTCCGAGTGGAATGCGAGTTCTTAGCTAGGTGTATAGCACTCGACTATCACTATGTAGCTTACATTCCTCTTGCTTATTCCCCAACTCCTCAAGCAATTGCTGTAACCAAATCATCTCTTTGCTTGCCTCTGTGGCAAGCAACATACTCAACCTCCGTGGTTGACAAAGCCGCCGAACTTCTTCGTAGTCGTGAAATCCACTCATTTGCTTTGTCCCACCTACAGTAAATATAACCTATCGTGCTCCTCCTTGTCTACATCTCCACCATGTCTGAATCTACATAACCATGTAAAGTGGTGTCTGATCCATTGTAGCACAAAACTATCCCCATGGTCCCTCTCAAATACCGAAGGATCCACTTTACTGCTTGCCAATGCTCTTTACCTGGATCACTCATAAATCTACTCACAGCTCCCACTGCATGGGCAATATCAAGCCTAGTGCACACCATGGCATACATCAAACTACCAACTACTGATGAGTAAGGTACCTTGGACATCTGGTTTCTCTCTGCTCTGTCTTGGGACATTGTTCCTTTGATAACTTAAAATGGCCTGCCAAAGGAGTCCCAACCGGTTTAGCATCCTGCATGTTAAACCTATCCAATACCTTCTTAATGTACTCTTCCTGAGATAAAGTCAGCTTTTGTTCCTTCCTATCCCGAGTTATCCTCATACCAAGGATTTGTCATGGCCCCCAAATCCTTCATATCAAAGGATTCACTTAGTTGTTTCTTGAGTACTTTTATTTCCTGCATGTTTTTACCTGCAACCAACATGTCATCTACATACAAACACAAGATAATATAACTTCCATCCTCAAATTTCTTTGTATACACACAATGGTCAGAATGACATCTAATATAACCTTACTTCATCATGAAGCTATCAAACTTCTTATACCATTGACGTGGAGCTTGTTTCTGTGCCATACAAGCTCTTCTTCGGTTTGCACACCATCTCCTCTTTACCTTTGACTTCATATCCCTCTGGTTTGCTACATATATAGTTCCTCCTCCAAATCACCATGGAGAAATGCGGTCTTTACATCTAAGCTGTTCTAAGTGCAAGTCTTCTACTCGCCACTATTCCAAGAACAGATTCTAATAGAAGTCATTTTTACTACGGGAGAAAAGATCTCATCAAAATCTATACCTTGTTTCATGCAAACCCCTTGACCACCAAAGGGCCTTATATCTTTTCTTTCCTCCTTCTTCATTTTTAACTCTGTACACCCACTTGTTCGCAATGCTCTTTTGCCTTTAGGTAGCTTCACCAAATCCCAAGTCTGCGGTTCTCCATGAGAGACTTATGCTTCTCATCCATGGCTTGCTCCCACTTCTTCTCGGCATCTACCCGCATTGCTTCATCAAAGCTCTCGGATCTCCACTATCGGTGAGTAATAAATAATAAAGAGAAGGAGAAAAACATTCGAGTTCTTTTCTTACCCTAGAAGACCTCCTCACTTTGTAGGAGTTTGGGGTTCTGTTGAGTAGGTTCTGAACCGATTCATGGGTCACTTTCCCATCCGGAAGATCCTCCACCACCGCATATTATTTCTTGGATTCTTCCTGTTTTCCTATATTTGTTGCTTATACATGACTTTCTCATTAAAGACCACATCCCTAGATCGGATGATTTTCTTGTCCTTAATACTCCAACATTTAAATCCAAAGTCATCACCACCATAACCAATAAAAGTGCATTTTTCTGATTTAGCCTCTAGCTTGGTCCTGTCATCCTTGTCAATATGAACAAACACCTCACATCCAAAGACTCTAAGAAATGAGTAATCAACTTTCTTACCGTACCAAGCCTCCTCAGGTATGCCTCCATCTAAGGCACTTAAGGGTCCTCTGTTTATCAAGTACACAACTGTGCTCACCGCTTCTGCCCAAAAGGAAAGAGGTAGCCCTACATGTAACCTCATGCTCCTAGCACGTTCCATTATTGTTCTGTTCATCCTTTCTGATACTCCATTTTGCTGCGGAGTTCTGGAACCATCTTTTGCCTGCGGATTCCATTCTTAGAATAGTAATCATCAAATTCATTCTTGCTGCAATACTCCCCTCCATTATCCGACTCCGAGACATTTTAGCTTAAGACTGTTTCATTCTCTACCAAGGCTTTCCATTTAACAAAAGTGTCAAATACATCAAATTTATTTCTAATACAATAAACCCAAACTTTCCTTGTTGCATCATCAACAAAAGTGACATAATAAATTCAACCCCAAGAGATGATACAGTTGGCCCCACACATCGAATGCACCACTCTAACTTACTCTCTTTCTTTGTAGGTCTAACCTTGAGAAACCTTACTCGCTTCTATTTCCCATATATGCAGTTCTCACAGAAACTCCAAACCTGTTTCTGTATATCCAGAAAATTCTTCTTTATGATGTCCATGCCCTTATGGCTCATATGACCGAGCCTATAGTGCCATAATGTTGTATCTGCATCTGAAGCCACAAGATTACAATCATTAGTACTATCAGTGGTTAAATACAAGGTTCCAACCTTCTTACCTCTTTCCACCACAAGATCACCCTTGGTAACCTTCAAGAGTAACTTGTAAATATCACAATACAACCATCACTTCCCAATTGCCCCACCGATATCAAATTTCTCCTTAATGTAGGCACATGTCTGACATCCTTCAATAGCCATGTATTCCCATTCTACATCTTAACCTGAACAGAACCTTTTCCAACTATACTACAAGGCTCATCATCACCAAGAAAAACATGCCCAAAATCCCCTTGAACATAATTAACAAAATAATGCCTATGTGGAGTAGCATGAAAAGAAGCCCCTGAATCTAAAACCCAAGATTCAGTAATATTATGCAAAGAAAGAATCAAAGCATCCTGACATACATTACCCGATGCCACATTTGCCTCCTTGTTTTCTTCCTGTTGTTTCTTCTTATCCCGAAGCTCCCAACAGTCCTTCTTTGCATGCCCAGGCTTTCCACAATTCCAGCATACAATCTTGTTCTTGGATTTTGACCTTGCCCGATCTTTTGATTTTCCACGGTTTCCTCTATTCTTCTCGTCTCCCTCTAGTTTCCACCTGTCAAAGCATTCCACAAGTAGAAGATTCCCCAAAGCTTTTTCTTCGCATTTCCTCGCTTAGAATTACCCCTACAACATCCTCAAACTTCAAATTCGAGTTATTTGGAACCGAGGTTGCTTACCGCCATTACTAGGCTATTCCAACTTTCGGGTAAAGAGCACTGAATTAATAAATCCCTAACTTCTTATTGGTCGTCAAATAGGAATTTACGAAGAGCGACAGTCGGGGGACAAGAAGTCCCTCCTCTTTAATGGGAGAGGTTCCCTTATTAAACGAACCTATTTACACATATACAAAACATGATTTTCTTGTTGAACTTGGATATTACGAAAGTGTTTTCTATAAGGATCATCAATTACAAAAGGACTGAGGAATGAGAATACGAGAATGAGCAGAAAGGCACCATTTAGAATTATAGATGACAGAATAATTCCTTATGTATGCGAAGGTATAGTGAATTGAAACAAGATCATTTGTATCATACTTAGTAAGATGAAATTTGAAAGACACAAAGTTCTATAAATAACATCTGCAAGAATACAAAGCTTCTTATCATAACACAAACAAATGATCTTAACAAGATTAAATGAAAAGCTTAGGGATAAAAGAAATCAGATAGACGAAGAATGAAAAGTCCTTCTGTATTGATTTCTTTATGATTTATTTACACTTTCAGAAAATAAGCCAAGTTCTTCCTCTCTTGCAAAATGGCGAGGAGAGGCCAATATATAGTTTACAAATCAGTTACTCTTGGTAACTACTTCTTTTAACTAAAGATTAGTTAAGGATTTCCAATCGCAATACCTCAACTTATTACAATAAATCCGAGAGAAAGAATTGGAAGAGAAGAGAAGAATAAGGAGAAGAAGACAGTGCTTGTGGTCGGGAGGGACCCACCGACTTCAAAATCCGGCTATGCGAATCTCTTCAATGCCTCGGCTATGTCTCTGCCACGTGGGACCGCGTGTTGGTGTCAAGACAATGGGTCCAAAATCAAGGCACTTCTCCATTTCCTTATCAAACTCGACATGAGTATGATAGTCTTTATTTGCTTCTTCAATGGCGATTCAAGAGAGCAGATCTCCTTCATTTTCTCTTTGGAAATGGAGCTTTCCTTGAATAGATTATCTTTGACAAAAGCTCTGAATTGAGCTTTGATTTCTTGCAAGGAAAGAGGCACATAAGAAGTTTCATCCTGAAGATGACAATGTATATCTTTGAAAGCAGATATAACCAGTGTCTTGAAAGCCTCACCCTTCTGCCAGCTATTCTTCAGTTCTCCCAAAGCCTCCTCCAAGACTTTGATCTTCCACTCCATCTCTTTGTAAACCCAGGACTTTGACAGATTATCCTTTGCATCATCAAAAACCTTACTCGCCAATAAAATGTTCATCATCATCTTGTCCCATGAGGCGGATGTCTACTATGCAACTGCTCCAAAGTTTGAGCTCTTTATCTATGATCCGATAGTGGAAGAGAGCTTCATTGCAAGTTGTTCACTTTTCCGTGGAGTTTGAAAGCTTCATCGATGAAGTTCAATCCTGCAACAAGCATATCATCCACCATGGCCTCCATAGGTCTACCATAGATGGAATACTTGTGCATGTCTTTGATACTCTGTACTTCATCTTGGCTCAAAATTACAGGTGGTGGAAGAGTAGTCAATGGGGTAGGGTCCAAAACTTTTCCTTGGACAAAAGAGATTTGATAAAGCTGTGAGAATGGGCTTGTTCTTCCAATTATTCTATAGTTTGCTGCCCTTTCTCTACCCTCCCAATGACTCTTGTGACTGTCTCTTGGAGGTTATGTATCTCTCCTTCAGGGGTAGACTCTCCCATGGGAATTATTAAGAGTTCTAGGTCGATGCTCGTAAATCCTGCTCCGATTTATCTACTGTAGGCTTGGCTATTTCTAGGAATTGCTGGCCCTGAGCATCAGAGACTATCCTGGAGGTAATTTTGGCCTTTTTGGCACGAGAAGGAGGAGTAGTGCCTAACAGGGCTGCCACAAACATCAAAATTTGGTCCCGAGGTCGAGAGAAAGACTTTTCTTCTTCTTCTGCCGACAAGGGGCTGCACCCATGCAAAAGAGGAGGAGGAAAAGCGGGTGGGGCAAGAGGACCAAGAGATAGAGAACTCATAGTGCCCAAGGTCTGCACCACTGTTGTCTCGAGTTGAGACATGAGTGGGGCGCTTGAGACAACTGGCGCGCTTGAGACAACTGGTGTAGAGGAGTCAATAGCACTTGGAAGTTCGGTGCTCTGGACTTCCTTGTCTTTATCTGTTGGAGCTTCAGGAGTGCTTGAAGGAGCTGGCACTTCACTCTCTTCACTTTCACTGAGAACAATAATGTTCTCTGATCCCAAAGGTAATTCTGCTGCTTTCTCTGAGGATCTTCTTCCACAGGCTCCTTCTTAACCTCTTTGAATTTCTTCTGGTATACTTGGGTGGATGAAGAAGGAGTAGAAACTGCAGGTCCTTGTGTTGATGAGGCAGGAGGGGTTTGCTCAGGTGTGTCTGATCTTGGAGTCGATGCTTCCCTCCTTGGTGTTGAAACATCCTTAGAGGAGGATTCTCCTGAGTGCCTCCTAAGCTCTCGAACTTTCTTATCAAACCAGATCTTAGTCCTGACTAAGACTGGAGCTAGGATCTCGGCCTAGATCATCTTTCTCTTTTTAAACCAATCCAAGTCCTCCAAGGGAGTGTGCTTAACCACATTATCATACTCATATGAGTATAGATGGTGAGAGTTGTCGTCCTTGAGTCCTTCAGAACTTGAAGTACAAGCCGAGTTCTTGGATCGATTGTAGAGAGAACCCGCCATAATGCCTCCTTCTAGCCTCAAAATCATCGTAATGATCAATGCACCCCAATAGTCTTACGTATTCCGCCTACGATGATATGTTATCTTAATGTTATGCTCAATGAACTTCTTCAAGTCGAAGCAAGTTCTTGGCTTCAAGAAATGGACATGTGATGGGAGCCGAGGCTCTTTCTATATTTACGTGCGTCGAGGTATTTTACAAGTGTAATTTCCCAAAGAGATGGGAAAGTGTAAACCAATAATCTTCTTGTCTCTACTGAGGGTTCTATGCAATTTATCTAATTGCTCGCATACTTCTATCGAGCCATCTTGTCATTCGAGAACATAGGTAGCCTAAGAGGGGTGCTCATAGCCTGCTAGCTCGATATAAGAAAATTTTTGAATTGAATAAAATAAGCACCGTAGTGCGATATTAGATTCATGGCTTCATCGTAAAATCTTCTAAATAAATGTCACCCTCAAAAGTCTTACCATGTACATGGTGAAGGCATCATTCAGCCTTCGGAAGTTGCGATTCTTTGGTCTCTAGGGTGAATTTTGTGGGCAATAGGCATACACAGATCATCTTGTGGGCATCAATGTAAGAGAAGCCAAACCATTGCCTTGATGCGTTGAGAGTGTACATCAGTGCACGAAGTCATATAGAACTTCTTCATTTCTTTGCACATTGACAAATTTGCTCCGCTAGGTTCATGCCGATGATTTACGCCAATTGATATTTTTGAGTTCCTTCGCACACCATGTTGATGAGCGGCACATCGAGAAATGGAACTCGTTAGTGGAGGGTAAGCCCATAACCCGAGCCAAAGATTATGAAATCTGAAAATTCTTCATTGAAATCTTCTCGAAAAGGGTCTTGGATAGGCGAGATGCTCCTTCTTAGGGTTTTTAAGCCAAGACTTCGCCACCGCGCCTTGTAGTTGTCAGCTTTGTCTTGATTGAACAGGGCACTGTGCTTGATTCTCGAGAAACAACTATGGCATTATCCATTTACGGAATCCTTAGTGCAAGTGCCAATGGCGGAAGCATCAAGTTTGGCGATGAGCTCCCGTGTATGTTTGTCAATTCGCTCGAATCGGGGTTGAAATGAGCCCGCATGAGAGCTTTGTATCTGCTGCGCATTCGCACCGAGATTGGAAACATCTAGCAAAAGCCGAGATCACTATCGTGAATCATCTCGTGCCATTGGTGTAGGGTTTGCATCTGTCATCCTCGACCAAAAATCACCAAAGTCAAGGTGGCGAACTTCACTATCCCGATATCAGAACATAGACTCTAGTGGTGAGATTTGCTCCGCCCCTAGAATTTGATCTTCATGTTGATAGTAATTGAGAGAGCGAGAGCCGCAAGCTAAACTTGGGATGAAATTGCAGAGGGAATGGATACGCGTGCAGAATTTAGATGCAAGTTCAAGCAAAAGATAAGCATGGAAGCAAGTAAAAACGCATAGGAGGTTCACTTGTTATATAGCCGTTTAGAGAGAAAGGTAATAAATGTGCATTAAGTACATACCTACCAATTTGAAAAGCAAGATATTCGGGTAGAGCGGGAAAAATTAGCATGAATGACACTTGGTTCATTTGGGACACGAGGGACACGAAAGCGTGAAGTACTGGAAGCGATTCGGGTGATTCGGGTGATGCGGGGAAAAGATGCACAAATGTTATTGGGACATGCGGGACAAAAGTGCGCAAGTATGTGACTCGGCCGGATGGGATCGAATAAAAGGTGACAATTTGTCCGGATGAACTTGGGACATTTGGGACCTTGAAAGCGCATGAAGTACGCGGTTCGGGCGATTCGGTCAAAAATGGAACAACTTGTCCAGGGAGAACTTGGGACATTTGGGACAAAAAGTTTCAGCGGCCCGAAAAAAAAAACTTAGAAGGCGGCCGATCGAGGAACGAGAGGGCCCAATTGAATTTGGGACACGCGGGACAAAAATTTTGACAGCTTCGAAAAAACACACAAAATGACACAAAAACATGATTTTCTCAATTTCTTGGCTTTTCACATTATAAAAGTACAACAGAAAGAAAACACTTAAACTTAAAATTTTAAATTTTCACCTTCTTAAGAAGGGGAATTTTGAGTGGACAACAATTTGGCTCCTTCCAGGGATGACTTGGCATAAATTCAAGGAATGAGACAAGGTAAGAACTTAGACAAACTCGAGGAAGTAGACCATAAATCAATAATATACCACGGGTTTATATCTTTCTTACCTCGGGACAAAACATGATTTATTCACTATACCTTCACATACATAAGGAATTATTCTGTCATCTATAATTCTAAATGGTGAATTTCGCTCATTCTCGTATTCTCATTCCTCGAGTCCTTTTGTAATTGATGATGCTTATAGAAAACACTTTCGTAATATCCAAGTTCAACAAGAAAATCATGTTTTGTATATGTGTAAATAGGTTCGTTTGAATAAGGGAACCTCTCCCATTAAAGAGGAGGGACTTCTTGTCCCCGACTATTGCTCTTCATAAAGTCCTATTTGACGACCAACGGTTTTGGCGACTCCGCTATCATTTTCAAAAACTTAATTTCAAGACAATAAGCCAACTAAATAGTCTCCTTTATCCTTCAGGGGTAGACTCTCCCATGGGAATTCTTGAGAGTTCTAGGTTAGATGCCTGTAAATCTTGCTCGATTTATCTCTGCTTTGTAGGCTTGGCTATTTCTAGGAATTGTTGGCCCTAAGCATCGGAGACTATCTGGAGGGAATTTTGGCCTTTTGGCACGAGAAGGAGGAAAAGTGCCTAACAAGGCTGCCACAACATCAAAATTTGGTCCCGAGGTCTAAGAGAAAGACTTTCTCTTCTTACTTTGCCGACGAGGGGCTGCACCCATGCAAAAAGAGGAGGAAGCGGCAGGTGGGGCAAGAGGACCAAGAGACAGAGAACTCAAACTTTGGAGCAGTTGCATAGTAGACCTCCACCTCATGGACCAGAATGAGATGAGAACATTTTATTGGCGAGTAAGGTTTTGATGATGCAAAGGATAATCAGCCAAAGTCACTGGGTTTACGGCGTGGAGTGGAAGATCAAAGTCTTGGAGGAGGCTTTGGGAGAATCTGAAGAATAGGCCGGCAGAAGGGTGAGGCTTTCAAGACCTTTGGTTGTATCGCTTTCAAAGATATACATTGTCATCTTGAGGATAAAACTTCTGGTGTGCCTCTTTCCTTGCAGAAATCAAAGCTCAATTCGAGCTTTTGTCAAAGATAATCTATTCAAGGAAAGCTCCATTTCCAAAGAGAAAATGAAGGAGATCTGCTCTCTTCAATCTGCCATTGAAGAAACAAATAAAGACTATCATACTCATGTCGAGTTTGATAAGGAAATGGAGAAGTGCCTCAGATTTTGGACCCCGATCTACGGCCCAACACGTCGGGTCCCACTACATGGCGAGACATAGCCGAGGCATTGAAGAGATTCGAGACAGTGGATTTTGAAGTCAGTGGGTCCCTCCCAGTCATAAGCACCTGTCTTCTTCTCCTTATTCTTCTCTTCTCTTCCAATTCTTTCTCTCGGATTTATTGTAATAAGTTGAGGTATTGCGATTGGCAATCCTTAACTAATCTTTAGTTAAAAGAAGTAGTTACGAAGAGTGGCTGATTTGTAAACTATATATTGGCCTCTCTCGCCATTTTGCGAGAGAGGAAGAACTTGGCTTATTTTACGAAAGTGTAAATAAATCATAAAGAAATCAATACGGAAGGACTTTTCATTCTTCGTCTATCCGATTTCTTTTATCCCTAAGCTTTTCATTTAATCTGGTTAAGATCATTTTATGCGTGTTATGATACGAAGCTTTGTATTCTTACGAGATGTTATTTATAGAACTTTGTGTCTTTCAAATCTAATCTTACTAAGTATGATACAAATGATCTTGTTTCAATTCACTATACCTTCGCATACATAAGGAATTATTTACGTGTCATCTATAATTCTAAATGGTGCCTTTTTGCTCATTCTCGTATTCTCATTCCTCGAGTCCTTTTGTAATTGATGATCCTTATAGAAAACACTTTCGTAATATCCAAGTTCAACAAGAAAATCATGTTTTGTATATATGTAAATAGGTTCGTTTGAGAATAAGGGAACCTCTCCCATTAAAGAGGAGGGACTTCTTCTCCCCTGAGTGTTGTTCTTCGTAAAGTCCTATTTGACGACCAACAGGTTTTGGTGACTATTTGGGATGACTTGGTATAAATTCAAGGAATGAGACAAGGTAAGAACTTAGACAAACTTCCAATGTTGGTAACTACTTTGAAAGTTAAGAAGCTGTTGGTCATTAAAAACACCTGTAAGAATACAAAGCTTCTTATCATAACACGACAAATGATCTTAACTTGATTAAATGAAAAGCTTAGGGATAAAAGAAATCGGATAGACGAAGAATGAAAAGTCCTTCTCGTATTGATTTCTTTATGATTTATTTACACTTTCGTAAAATAAGCCAAGTTCTTCCTCTCATCTAACATGTGCAATATTTTCCAATGTTCACGAGCTTAGGGTCAATAGAACTCCCAATATTAATTTTGTCATATTCAGTCTGATTGTTGAGGTCCAAGAGAAGCTCAGACTTTACATACAGCCGTGTTTATCAAACAGTTCCTCTAAACTCACCAATCCTTTAGGAATCTTGTTTCCCTTGAGTTTGATACATCCATCCCGATCCGTTTCTTCTTCCGGGGTGGCTGCTTTGTCAAAGGGCACACTTTCACGAGGAAAGTTATTGCTTCCTTCAAAGTACAACTGTTCTCAAAATTATCGTTGAGTTCCAAGAAAGAAAGCAAGTGTTGATCATTATTGAAAACTTTCCGAGTTACTTGTATTATTAGGTACACTGGGTCGATGGATCATCTCAATGGTGAACTTGTCTTGAGAGAAGTCGGGATGAGGTATCGGTGAAGTGACCCCCGAGACTGGCTAAGTGAATCAGCCCTGTATTCTTTTCCCTAGGTATTGCTTCAATGGAGAAATCATCAAGAAATTCAATGAAATCCCAAACTGATTCCGGTAATGTTTCAACCTTCCATTCTTTACCTGGAAGAGGTTTCTAACTTGCTTTACAATCAATTCCGCATCACCACGAGCTAGAAGATTCTTCACACCTTGTTCTTTTGCCACCTGTAGTCCAAGAATGAGAGCCTCATACTCTACTGTATTATTGGTATTTTCAAATTGCAACTTGAACGAGAAAGGATGAAGGCTTCCTTAGGTGTGACACTAAAGATGACACCACTGACTCCAGAACCAGCTGAGGAACAACTTCCATCAAACTCTAAAATCCAAACACCATTAGGATCTTTAGGTGACACTTTGGGGAGTTGGATTTCTTCAGGAGACATAATCATGTAGTTGCCATGCCCCATATCCTCATAGAGTATTTGTGCTTTGGGATCATCCGTTTTTTGTACAATATACTCAGATTGCTTCTCAGGCAGCAACTTCTTCATTTGTCCATTAATAGGTATGAGGGCATGTGACCAATCCATTTGAATTTCTCCACCCACATCCTTACAGAAGTTTCTACTTAGCAACATCCCGTATGAAGGAGGAATATCTACTACTAGGATAGTAGCCAAAACTTCGTCTCAAGCAAAGCAAAAGAAAAGCCACTTGTGCATCTTTAATTCTTCCGACCAAGGGCACTTCCTTACTCTCCATAGAATAACAAGATCCATAAGTATGTGTGAGAGTCAAGCCTAAGGCATGAGCTACTTTAGCAGGCATCACATTATCGATGCCCCGAGTCTATGACATAATTCACTGAGCCTATGGCATTGCCTATAAGAAGTGTTACATAGAATGGCTTGATTTTGTCATTGGACGAGGTGACAGTGCTACTACAGATTAGGTGTGGTGCGAAGGAGGAGTGGGTAAAAGGCCTTTAAAGGTAGTTTTAGAATGGGAATTAACAAAGTGAATCATTTTAGAAAAATCCTTGGGATGGGTTTGATAATACTCGGCCTCCGAGATTTGAACCTTAGTCTTTTTAGGTGGTCAATAATATCAAAAGACCGAAGTGGATGGGTTATCATCACTTGAGATCCTAGGTTTATCAATTTTAGGGAAAAGAAGAAACTTTAGTAGTAGAATTGTGAGGAATCACCTTTGGTGTAGATGAAATGGGTATAGGAGATCCTCTCTTTATAATTACAGGATAGTTGCATTGGCTGCTCCTTAGATTTCTTGGTGGGCCGCATCACTTTCTCCCCTAATTTATCTCGCTCTCGAGTCATGATAGCGTATGATTCGCTATTCATGTCTGCTACTACTTCATCATAATCATCTCCATCATCAATGCCCTCAGTGGTGAAGAAATTAACTCGAGATCCCTCAAGTTCATCTCGCTTCATCATCTACTTCTTCCACAAACTCCTCAATATTCATTATCATCCTCATCATTTGGTTCCTCAACTTCACAAAGTTGCATTGATAGGAACTTTAATAGGAGGTCCTTCAAGCGCTAGTCTTGTTTGAGAAGCAGAAAATGATTTCGGGCTGAAAATTCCTCCTTGGAACGCTCTGCATAGGGAGCATGCTGAGCCAATTGTTTCTTAATGGCGATGAGATCATTCGCAAGTTTTTGAACTAATGGATCAGTATTAGGTCCGGGAGTGGAAGAGGAGGAAGAAGCAGCCTTTAGATTTGGAAGGGTCTCTCCTCAACTTCCGACATAATTAAATCATCTTCGACACTAACAAAGCAAGAGTTTGATCCTCAACTAATGTCATGAGATTATCCCTTCTCAGTGCATAACTAACTTCAAAGCGATTGGGCATTTAGGAAGAAACATTTTTGAATTTGATCTACTGTGTCGAGTATTTGGAAGAATTTTGTTAATCAACTGTTGAATCGGGCCACAAATTCTCTCATGGGTTCTTGTGAATCTTTCTTTATTTGAGAGATCGGGCGAGCAAGGCATGCACGTCTTTCTCGCTTGGTTTGAAACGGTTTTCAAACCTAGTTCTCGTGTCCCTTGCCTAGTGATAGCACCGCCGAAAGGTGATAGAACCAATCAAGTAGCATTATCTTGTAAAGTCTCACGAAAAGTCTTACGGAGACATCTTCATGTTCAACTCCGAGAACTCCACATGCAACTATGAAGGCTGCGATGTGTTCATCAGATGTACTTTACCATCGCCTTTGAATTTAGGGAAGTTCTTCCGAGTTACCTCTCGGGTAACTCATGCAAAGGCGAGGAAGGGCAAGGGGCACGACACGATGACCCAGAGGGCAATGGTACCGCCATTCTTGGAAAAATGGCTTGGAGAGGAAGGCAACACCAAAGCAAGAGTCAAAGCTCGAAGATTAGGGCTAATTGGCTCGAAGGAATACCACCCATAGGAATTCTATTTTGGACGGGTGGAGTGCTTGTGGAACGAGTCTTTGTATTTCTTGTTGAAGGGAAAGGAAAACCCCTGGGCCGCTCTAAAAGCTGAAACCGAGAATCTTCAATACCAAGGGCCCTTCTCACTCGAGTAAAATGCGGAGTCGCGAGATCAAAAGATGATCAATAAATAAATTGGAATATGATTCCCCAGTAGAGTCGCCAAAAAAGCTGTTGCTCTTCATAAAGTCCTATTTGACGACCAGCTTTAGCAACTCGGCATTTGGGATGACTTGGCATAAATTCAAGGAATGAGACAAGGTAAGAACTTAGACAAACTTCAAATATGTTTGGTAACTACTTATAGATGACTTAGACAATGTATATCTTTGACGAAAAGCTGTTGGTCGTCGAATAGGACTTTACGAAGAGCAACATGATCAGGGGACAAGAAGTCCCTCCTATTTAATGGGAGAGGTTCCCAATAAAATGTTCTACCTCCTCCTCTTTAATCATGTTTTTGTATCTTTTCGTAATATACACTTGGTTGGAACTTAGTCAATGGAGTAGTTTCTTATATCTTTTTATATCAGCAGCTTTTGGCGACTCACTGGGAAGTAGACCAAGACCTTATCCATTGGGCCACGAGTCAAAAGCGAGGACCAATACGAGAGGAAAACACACCAAAACAAAAGGAAAGAAAAACAAAACGCTATACAGAATATACAAAGAGACTCCTAATCACCTATGACTTGAACAATTTAGTGTATCGCCCACTATAAGGAAGTGGGAGAGGAGAACCATCCATATAATCAAGGTAAAAGAATTCTTACCAAAGAAAGTGTCCGATCTTGAAAGGTCCGAGCCAAAGGGAGTCAAACTTGTCATGGCGCCACGAGGTTCATGCCTTTATCCCACAACAAAACAAAGTGTCTCCAACTTGGAAATCCTTGAACCGGCTTTCTTATCAAACAGACCTTTACTTTTCTGTTGGTGAGCAGATATCTTATCAGCAACTTCCAATCGTCCTCATTCAATTTGTGAAGGTACATAATTCTCTTATCCAAAGCATCATTCAAGTGGTATCTTCAATGGCCTTCATTAGATGCAAGGTGGCAGCTCCATCATATCGGCAATTGAGCTTCTATTCCATATACTACCTTAAAGGAGACATCCCAATGGCTCTCTTAGGTGTGATCCTATCTACCCAAAGAGCATCATAGAGTTTGTTGTGCGTTTCGTTGGGACTCATTGACTAACTTCCTTATTATGGTCACCAGATTTTTATTAGTGGAATCTACTTGACCATTTCCCGAGGGTAATAATCAAGAATGAGCCGGGGAGATGCCATATCCATAACAAAAATCAATCATTTCATTTGAAGAAAAGTTTGAGGCATTATCTGTCACAATCTTGTTTTGCACACCATACCTTACCAAGATGTTTTCTTTGATGAAGCTGCACACCACTTCAGAAGTAGTACTCTTTACTAGAATAGCTTCTACCCATTTGGTGAAATAATCTGTGGCAGTTAATACATGAGTATGACTAGCACTAGAAGAGGGATTAAGTGTTCCAATGAAGTCCAAACCCCACTGTTGAAAAGGTTCTTCAATCACAACTGGCTTAAGAGGCAAAGAGGCCAATTTGGGTCTACCCACAAAAGTCTGACAAGCCTCACATTTATCAACCCACTTTGATGCATCCTTGAACAAGGTAGGCCAAGTAATATCCTCCACGAAGTATCTTATGAGATAAGAATAGATTTGATGAGTAATGTCCTCCACATGCCCGATCATGAAAAGCCGAGAGTAGCTTTTCTCGTTGTTTTCTTGTCCACACATTTCAAAAACCTTCCATCTATCCCATGTTTAAACAAGGCATTTTCCCACAACACATATTCAGACCGACCTTAGTTTAACAAACCCTCTTTTCTTTGGAAGTCAAATGAGAGGGACATTCTCCATAGGTAAGAAAATGGGCGATGTCAAGATACCATTCGTCAACCGAGCTAAGAAAGAGAACGGTAGGAAGACCAACTCCGACCCTCCAAGCAACTCATGTCTAGCTCCTTCGGGGATGAGTTCACATAGGCCTTTTCCATGGACGAGCTTGGTTGGTTTGATGTCAATATCATATTCTTGGACCTTGGCCACCTGGGGTTCCCTCTCTTGGATCCAAATTCCTGTTGTGTGAGAATTGACTTAACAGTTGTATTTGGTACCAACACAGTTGAGTGGGAGTTAAGAATGTAAAAGTGAAACTGCTTGACAGCTTTAACCATTGCAAAAGCATGTTTTTCCATCATAGTGTATTTTAACTCATGATCTTTCAGAATATAGCTCATAAAGGCAATTGGGAGTTCATGCTCATTAGAATCTTCCTGAGTCAAAACAGCAGCCAAGGTATTGTCTATGGCGTAGCAATAGATAATGAAATCTTTGCTGAAATCTGGACATGCTAAAATAGGAGTTTTAGCAATGGCTCTTTTAATGCCTTCAAAGGCTTCTTTCCCTTCAGGAGACCAACCAAACATTTGTTTGCCTTTCATCATTTGGGAAATATTCAAAGTTAACTCTGCAAAATCAGGGATGAACCTTCTCAAAAAGTTGATCTTACCAAAGAAAGAGTGCACGCCCTTTTTGCTAGTTGGGAGAGGAATTTTTTGAATAGCTTGAACTCGCTCAGGATCAATCTTAATACCATCTTTGGAGATAATGTGCCCTAATAATTTCCCCTCTGTGACACAAAAGAAAGATTTCTTAGGATTCAAAGAGATCCCATGTTCTCTACATCTTAGCAGAACTATCTCCAGGTGTTGAAAATGATCCGCCCTTGTTTTAGAATACACAGTCAAGTCATCAAGTTATACAACAATACAGCTTCCTTTCAAACTTCCAAAGGCTAAGTCCATAGCCCTCAAAAGTAGCACCAAGGAATTGATGAGTCCAAAAGGCATCCTCTTGTAAGCATAGGTACCCCATGGGGTAGTGAAAGCCGTTTGTGTTGATCTGCAGTATTAACTTCCACCTGGTTATATCCTGAGAATCCATCAAGCATAGACAACATCTCAGATCCTCGTTACTACTTGTAAGACCTGATCCATCATAGGTAAAGGATAATTATCTTTCAAGGAAGCTTGGTTCAGATTCCTGAAGTCAACACAGATACGAATCTCACCATTTTTCTTTCTAACAGGTACAATATTGGCGATCCATGTTGAATGATGGATAGGAAAAATGATTTTGGCTTTCAACAACTTCTGTATTTCTTGAAAAATGGTGTCATCTATTTTAGGATTGTATTGCCTTTGCTTCTATTTAAAAGGCTTAATTCTAGGTTTGAGAGGAATAAAATGTTGCATCTCCTTTGGTTGGAAAGCTTTTAAATCTTCATAGGAGTAGGCAAGAACATCCTTATACCTCTTTAAAAGATAAATTACTTTCTTCCTCTCATCTGTGTGCAACATTTTCCAATGTTCACGAGCTTAGGGTCAGTAGAACTCCCAATATTAATTTTGTCATATTCAGCTGATTGTTGAGGTCCAGTAGAAGCTCTAGACTTTACATACCTGTCGTGTTTATCAAACAATTCCTCTAAACTCACCAATCCTTTAGGAATCTTGTTTCCCTTGAGTTTGATACATCCATCCTGATCCGTTTCTTCTTCTTGGGTGGCTGCTTTGTCAAAGGGCACACTTTCACGAGGAAAGTTATTGCTTCCTTCAAAGTACAACTGTTCAAAATTATCCTTGAGTTCCAAGAAAGAAAGCAAGTGTTGATCATTATTGAAAACTTGCCAGTTACTTGTATTATCAGGTACACTGGGTCGATGGATCATCTCAATGGTGAACTTGTCTTGAGAGAAGTCAGGATGAGGTATCAGTAGTGACCCTGAGACTGCTAGTGAATCAGCCCTGGTATTCTTTTCCCTAGGTATTGCTTCAATGGAGAAAGCATCAAGAAATTCAATGGAATCCCAAACCTGATTCCGGTAATGTTTTAACCTTCCATTCTTTACCTGGAAGAGGTTTCTAACTTGCTTTACAATCAATTCCGCATCACCACGAGCTAGAAGATTCTTCACACCTTGTTCTTTTGCCACCTGTAGTCCAAGAATGAGAGCCTCATACTCTGCTGTATTATTGGTATTTTCAAATTGTAACTTGAATGAGAAAGGATGAAGGCTTCCTTCAGGTGACACCAGTATGACACCAGCTCCAGAACCAGCTGAGGAACAACTTCCATCAAACTCTAAAATCCAAACACCATTAGGATCTTTAGGTGACACTTTGGGGAGTTGGATTTCTTTAGAGACATAATCATGTAGTTTCCATGCCCCATATCCTCATAGAGTATTTGTGCTTTGGGATCATCCGTTTTTTGTACAATATACTCAGATTGCTTCTCAGGAAACAACTTCTTCATTTGTCCATTAACAGGTATGAGGGCATGTGACCAATCCATTTGAATTTCTCCACCCACATCCTTACAGAAGTTTCTACTTAGCAACATCCCGTATGAAGGAGGAATATCTGCTACTAAGATAGTAGCCAAAACTCTCTTCTCAGGAAAAGCAGCAAAAGCCACTTGTGCATCTTTAATTCTTCCGACCAAGGGCACTTCCTTACTCTCCATAGAATAACAAGATCCATAAGTGCGTGTGAGAGTCAAGCCTAAGGCATGAGCTACTTTAGTAGGCATCACATTGTCTGATGCTCCTGAGTCTATGACGTAATTACTGAGCCTATGGCCAGCTATAAGAAGTGTCACATAGAATGGCTTGATTTTGTCATTGGGCGAGGTGACAATGGCTACTGCATTAGGTGTGTGGTGTAGAAGGAGGAGTGGGTAAAAGGCCTTTAAAGGTAGTTTTAGAATGGGAATTAACAAAGTGAATCATTTTAGCAAAAGCCTTGGGATGGGTTTGATAATACTCAGCCTCGATTTGAACCTTAGTCTTTTTGGTGGTCAATAATATCAAAAGACCTGTAGTGGACGGGTTATCATCAATTGAGATCCTAGGTTTATCAATTTTAGGGAAAAAGAAGAAACTTTAGTAGCAGAATTGTGACAGAATCACCTTTGGTGTAGATGAAATGGGTATAGGAGATCCTCTCTTTACAATTACAGGATAGTTGCCGGCTGCTCCTTAGATTTCTTGGTGCGCCGCATCACTTTCTCCCCTAATTTATCCGCTCTCGAGTCATGACAGCGTATGATTCGCTATTCATGTCTCTGTTACTTACTTCATCATAATCATCTCCATCATCAATGCCATCGGTGGTGAAGAAATTAACTCGAGATCCCTCAAGTTCATCTCGCTTCATCATCTACTTCTTCCACAAACTTCTCGCAATCTTCATTATCCTCCTCATCATCGGTTCCTCAACTTCACAGGTTGCATCGAGGAACTTTAATAGGAGGTCCTTCAAGTGCTAGTCTTGTTTGAGAAGCAGAAAATGATTTCTCGGGCTGAAAATTCCTCCTTGGAACATCTCGCATAGGGAGCATGCTTGAGCCAATTGTTTCTTAATGGCGATGAGATCATTCACAAGTTTTTGAACTAATGGATCAAGTATTAGGTCCGGGAGTGGAAGAGGAGGAAGAAGTAGACTTAGAATTGGAAGGGTCTCTCCTCAACTTCCTTGACATAATTAAATCATCTTCGACACTAACAAAGAAGAGTTTTATCCTCAACTAATGTGCGAGATTAGCCCTTCTCAAAGTGCATAACTAACTTCAAAGGCGATTGGGCATTTAGGAAGAAACATTTTTGAATTTGATCTACAAAGTCGAGCATTTGGTGGAATTTTGTTAATCAACCTTTGTTGAATCGGGCCACAAATTCTCTCATGGGTTCTTGTGAATCTTTCTTTATTTGAGAGATCCGGGCGAGCAAGGCATGCACGTCTTCTCGGGCTGGTTTGAAATGGTTTTCAAACCTAGTTCTCATTCGGTGGTCCCGCCTAGTGATAGCACCGGCTGGAAGGTGATAGAACCAATCAAGAAGACATTATCTTGTAAAGTCTCAACGAAAAATCTTACGGAGACATCTTCATGTTCAACTCCGAACTCCACATGCAACTATGAAGGTGCGATGTGTTCATCAGGATGTAATTTACCATCACCTTTGAATTTAGGGAAGTTCTTCCAGTTACCTCTGGGTAACTCATGCAAAGGCCGAGGAAGGGCAAGGGGGCCCGACATGATGACCCCAGGCAATGGTACCACCATTCTTGGAAAAATGGCTTTGAGAGGAACTGCAACACCAAAGCAAGAGTCAAAGCTCGAAGATTAGGGATAATTGGCTCGAAGGAATACCACTGTAGGAATTCTATTTTGGACAGGTGGAGTGCTTGTTGAACGAGTCTTTCTATTTCTTGTTGAAGGGAAAGGAAAACCCCGCGCTCCAAAAGCGTAAACCGAGAATCTTCAATACCAAGGGCTCTTCTCCCTCGAGTAAAAGCGGAGTCGCGTATCAAAAGATGATCAATAAATAAATCAGTAATATGATTCCCGGTAGTCGCCAAAATCTGTTGCTCTTCGTAAAGTCCTATTTTACGACCAACGGTTTAGCGACTCGGCGATCTACTGGGATGACTTGGCATAAATTCAAGGAATGAGACAAGGTAAGAACTTAGACAAAATTCCAACTGTTGGTAACTACTTATAGATGACTTAGACAATGTATATATTTGACGAAAATCGTTGGTCGTCAAATAGGACTTTACGAAGAGCAATAGTCGGGGACAAGAAGTCCCTCCTCTTTAATGGGAGAGGTTCCTAATAAAATGTTCTACCTCCTCCTCTTTAATCATGTTTTTGTATCTTTTCGTAATATACACTTTGGTTGGAACTTAGTCAATGGAGTAGTTACTTATATCTTTTTATATCAACAGTTTTTGGCGACTCCACTCGGGAAGTAGACCAAGTACCTTATCCATTGGGCCACTGAGTCAAAAAAGTAGACCAATACAGAGGAAAACACACCAAAACAAAAGGAAAGAAAAACAAAACGCTATACGAGAATATACAAAGAGACTCCCTAATCACCTATGACTTGAACAATTTCAGTCACGCCCACTATAAGGAAGTGGGAGAGGAGAACCATCCATATAATCAAGGTAAAAAGAATTCTTACCAAAGAAAGTGTCCGATCTTGAAAGGTCCGAGCCAAAGGGAGTCAAACTTGTCATGGCTGCCACGAGGTTCATGCCTTTTATCCTCAACAAAAGCAGTGTCTCCAACTTGGAAATCCCTCGAACCTCGGCTTTCTTATCAAACAAGACCTTTACTTTTCTTTGGTGAGCAGATATCTTATCAAGAACTTCCAATCTGTCCTCATTCAATTTGTGAAGGTACATAATTCTCTTATCAAAGCATCATTCAAGCCGGTATCTTCAATGGCCTTCATTAGATGCAAGGTTGGCGCTCCACATCGCAATTGAGCTTCTATTCCATATACTACCCGAAAAGGAGACATCCCAATGGCTCTCTTAGGTGTGATCCTATCTACCCAAAGAGCATCATAGAGTTTGTTGTGCCAGTTTTGTTGGGACTCATTGACTAACTTCCTTATTATGGTCACCAGATTTTTATTAGTGGATTCTGCTTGACCATTTCCCTGAGGGTAATAATCTGAAGAATGAGCCAGGGAGATGCCATATCCATAACAAAAATCCATCATTTCATTTGAAGAAAATTTTGAGGCATTATCTGTCACAATCTTGTTTGGCACACCATACCTTACCAAGATGTTTTCTTTGATGAAGCTGCACACCACTTCAGAAGTAGTACTCTTTACTAGAATAGCTTCTACCCATTTGGTGAAATAATCTGTGGCAGTTAATACATGAGTATGACTAGCACTAGAAGAGGGATTAAGTGTTCCAATGAAGTCCAAACCCCATTGTTGAAAAGGTTCTTCAATCACAACTGGCTTAAGAGGCAAAGAGGCCAATTTGGGTCTACCCACGAAAGTCTGACAAGCCTCACATTTATCAACCCACTTTGATGCATCCCTGAACAAGGTAGGCCAGTAATATCCTCCACGAAGTATCTTATGAGCAAAGAATGATTGATGAGTAATGTCCTCCACATGCTCGATCATGAAAAGCCGAGAGTAGCTTTTTTTTTGTTCCTTGTCCACACATTTCAAAAACCTTCCATCTATCCCACGTTTAAACAAGGCGTTTCCCACAACACATATGCAGACCGACCTTAGTTTAACAGCCCTCTTTTCTTTGGCAAGTCAAATGAGAGGGACATTCTCCATAGGTAAGAAAATGGGATATGTCGATACCATTCGTCAACCGAGCTAAGAAAGAGAACGGTAGGAAGACCAACTCGACCCTCCAAAGAACTCATGTCTAGCTCCTTCGGCGATGAGTTCACACAGGCCTTTTCCATGGACGAGCTTGGTTGGTCTGATGTCAATGTCATATTCTTGGACCTTGGCCACCCAGTTCCCTCTCTTGGATCCAAATTCTGTTGTGTGAGAATTGACTTAACAATAGATCTCGGTACCAACACAGTTGAGTGGGAGTTAAGAATGTAAAAGTGAAAGCTGCTGGAGCCTTTAACTATCATTAAAAGCATGTTTTTCCATCATAGTGTATTTTAACTCATGATATTTCGTAATATAGCTCATAAAGGCAATTGGGAGTTCATGCTCATTAGAATCTTCTCGAAGTCAAACAAAGCAGCCCAAGGTGTTGTGCGTAGGCGTAGAAATAGATAATGAAATCTTTATCAACTGACATGCTAAAATAGGAGTTTTAGCAATGGCTCTTTTAATGCCTTCAAAGGCTTCTTTCCCTTCAGGAGACCAACCAAACGTTTGTTTTCCTTTCATCATTTGGGAAATATTCAAAGTTAACTCTGCAAAATCAGGGATGAACCTTCTCAAAAAGTTGATCTTACCAAAGAAAGAGTGCACGCCCTTTTTGCTGGTTGGAAGAGGAATTTTCTGAATAGCTTGAACTCGCTCAGGATCAATCTTAATACCATCTTTGGAGACAATGTGCCCTAATAATTTCCCCTCTGTGACACAAAAGACAGATTTCTTAGGATTCAAAGATATCCCATGTTTTCTACATCTTAGCGTAACTTTCTCCGTGTGTTGAAAATGATCCGCCCTTGTTTTAGAATACACAGTCAAGTCATCAAGGTATACAACAATACAGTTTCCTTTCAAACTTCCAAAGGCTAAGTCCATAGCCCTCTGAAAAGTAGCACCGGCATTGATGAGTCCAAAAGGCATCCTCTTGTAAGCATAGGTACCCCATGGGGTAGTGAAAGCCGTTTTGTGTTGATCTGCAGATAACTTCCACTGGTTATATCCTAAGAATCCGTCAAGCATAGACAACACCTCGATCCTTCTATCGCTTGTAAGACCTGATCCATCATAGGTAAAGGATAATTATCTTTCAAGGAAGCTTGGTTCAGATTCCTGAAGTCAACATAGATACGAATCTCACCATTTTTCTTTCTAACAGGTCCAATATTGGCGATCCATGTTGAATGATGGATAGGAAAACCGATTTTGGCTTTCAACAACTTCGTATTTCTTGAAAAATGGTGTCATCTATTTTAGGATTGTATTGCCTTTTCTTCTATCTAAAAGGCTTAATTCCAGATTTGAGAGGGATAAAATTCTGCATCTCCTTTGGTTGGAAAGCTTTTAAATCTTCATAAGAGTAGGCAAGAACATCCTTATACCTCTTTAAAATATCAATTGCTTTCTTCCTCTCATCTGTGTCAGGCAACATTTTCCAATGTTCACGAGCTTAGGGTGATAGAACTCCCAATATTAATTTTGTCATATTCTGAATGTTGAGGTCCAAGTAGAAGCTCTAGACTTTACATACTTGTCGTGTTTATCAAACAGGTTCCTCTAAACTCACCAATCCTTTAGGAATCTTGTTTCCCTTGAGTTTGATACATCCATCCTGATCCGTTTCTTCTTCTTGGGTGGCTGCTTTGTCAAAGGGCACACTTTCACGAGGCAAGTTATTGCTTCCTTCAAAGTAGTTGTTCAAAATTATCCTTGAGTTCTAAGAAAGAAAGCAAGTGTTGATCATCATTGAAAACTTGCCAGTTACTTGTATTATCAGGTACACTGGGTCGATGGATCATCTCAATGGTGAACTTGTCTTGAGAGAAGTCTGGATGAGGTATCAGTAGTGACCCTGAGACTGCTAGTGAATCAGCCCTGGTATTCTTTTCCCTAGGTATTGCTTCAATGGAGAAAGCATCAAGAAATTCAATGGAATCCCAAACCTGATTCCGGTAATGTTTCAACCTTCCATTCTTTACCTGGAAAAGGTTTCTAACTTGCTTTACAATCAATTCAGCATCTCCACGAGCTAGAAGATTCTTCACACCTTGTTCTTTTGCCACCTGTAGTCCAAGAATGAGAGCCTCATACTCTGTTGTATTATTGGTATTTTCAAATTGCAACTTGAATGAGAAAGGATGAAGGCTTCCTTCAGTGACACCCGTATGACACCAGCTCCAAGTAACCAGTGAGAACAACTTCCATCAACCTCTAAAATCCAAACACCATTAGGATCTTTAGGTGACACTTTGGGGAGTTGGATTTCTTCAGGAGACATAATCATGTAGTTTCCATGCCCCATATCCTCATAGAGTATTTGTGCTTTGGGATCATCCGTTTTTTGTACAATATACTCAGATTGCTTCTCAGGCAGCAACTTCTTCATTTTTCCATTAACAGGTATGAGGGCATGTGACCAATCCATTTGAATTTCTCCACCCACATCCTTACGAAGTTTCTACTTAGCAACATCCCGTATGAAGGAGGCATATCTCAGCTACTTAGGATAGTAGCCAAAACTCTCTTCTCAGGCAAAGAAGCAAAAAAGCCACTTGTGCATCTTTAATTCTTCCGACCAAGGGCACTTCCTTACTCTCCATAGAATAACAAGATCCATAAGTGCGTGTGAGAGTCAAGCCTAAGGCATGAGCTACTTTAGCAGGCATCACATTGTCGATGCCCTTGAGTCTATGACGTAATTCACGAGCCTATGGCTAGCTATAAGAAGTGTTACATAGAATGGCTTGATTTTTCATTGGGCGAGGTGACAGCGGCTACCGAGATTAGGTGTGGTGCGAGAAGGAGGAGTGGGTAAAAGGCCTTTAAAGGTAGTTTTAGAATGGGAATTAACATAGTGAATCATTTTAGCAAAAGCCTTAGGATGGGTTTGATAATACTCGGCCTCCGAGATTTGAACCTTAGTCTTTTTCAGTGGTCAATAATATTAAAAGACCGAAGTGGATGGGTTATCATCACTTGAGATCCTAGGTTTATCAATTTTAGGGGAAAAAGAAGAAACTTTAGTAGCAGTAATGTGACAGGGAATCACCTTTGGTGTAGATGAAATGGGTATAGGAGATCCTCTCTTTACAATTACGGGGATAGTTCGGCATTTGCTCCTTAGATTTCTTGGTGAGCTGCATCACTTTCTCCCTCTAATTTGTCTGCTCTCGAGTCATGACAGCGTATGATTCGCTATTCATGTCTGCTACTACTTCATCATAATCATCTCCATCATCAATGCCCTCGGTGGTGAAGAAATTAACTCGAGATCCCTCAAGTTCATCTGCTTCATCATCTACTTCTTCCACAAACTCCTCGCAATCTTCATTATCCTCCTCATCATCTGGTTCCTCAACTTCACAGGTTGCATTGACAGGAACTTTAATAGGAGGTCCTTCAAGCGCTAGTCTTGTTTGAGAAGCAGGAAAATGATTTCTGGGCTGAAAATTCCTCCTTGGAACATCTGCATAGGGAGCATGCTGAGCCAATTGTTTCTTAATGGCGATGAGATCATTCGCAAGTTTTTGAACCAATGGATCAGTATTAGGTCCGGGAGTGGAAGAGGAGGAAGAAGCAGCCTTAGATTTGGAAGGGTCTCTCCTCAACTTCCCTGACATAATTAAATCATCTTCGACACTAACAGCAAGAGTTTGATCCTCAACTAATGTTGCGAGATTAGCCCTTCTCAGTGCATAACTAACTTCAAAGGGCGATTGGGCATTTAGGAAGAATTTTTTTGAATTTGATCTACAGGTCGAGTATTTGGCGGAATTTTGTTAATCAACCTGTTGAATCGGGCCACAAATTCTCTCATGGGTTCTTGTGAATCTTTCTTTATTTGAGAGATTTGGGCTAGCAAGGCATGCACGTCTTCTGCTGGTTTGAAACGGTTTTCAAACCTAGTTCTCATTATGTCCCAGCTAGTGATAGCACCAGCCGGAAGGTGATAGAACCAATCAGTAGCATTATCTTGTAAAGTCTCAACGAAAAGTCTTACGGAGACATCTTCATGTTCAACTCCCAGAACTCCACATGCAACTATGAAGGCTGCGATGTGTTCATCAAGATGTACTTTACCATCGCCTTTGAATTTAGGGAAGTTCTTAGGTTACCTCCGGGTAACTCATGCGAAAGGCCGAGGAAGGGCAAGGGGCCCGACACGATGACCCCAGGGCAATGGTACCGCCATTCTTGGAAAAATGGCTTGGAGAGGAACTGCAACACCAGCAAGAATCAAAGCTCAAAGATTAGGGCTAATTGGCTCGAAGGAATACCAACCATAGGAATTCTATTTTGGATAGGTGGAGTGCTTGTGGAACGAGTCTTTGTATTTCTTGTTCAAGGGAAAGGAAAACCCTACCTGCTCCAAAAGCCGAAGGCGAGAATCTTGATACCAAGGGCCCTTCTCCCTCGAGTAAAACGCGGAGTCGCCGGATCAAAAGATGATCAATAAGCTGGAATATGATTCCCAAAGAGAGTCGCCAAAAGCATTGGTCATCAAATAGGACTTTACGAAGAGCAAACAGTCGGGGACAAGAAGTCCCTCCTCTTTAATGGGAGAGGTTCCCTTAATCGAAAGCGAACCTATTTACACATATACAAAACATGATTTTCTTGTTGAACTTGGATATTACAGAAAGTGTTTTCTATAAGGATCATCACTTACAAAAGGACTCGAGGAATGAGAATACGAGAATGAGTAGAAAGGCACCATTTAGAATTATAGATGACAGAATAATTCCTTATGTATGCGAAGGTATAGTGAATTGAAACAAGATCATTTGTATCATACTTAGTAAGATGAAATTTGAAAGACACAAAGTTCTATAAATAACATCTGCAAGAATACAAAGCTTCTTGTCATAACACGCAGACAAATGATCTTAACTAGATTAAATGAAAAGCTTAGGGATAAAAGAAATCGAGATAGACGAAGAATGAAAAGTCCTCTCGTATTGATTTCTTTATGATTTATTTACACTTTGAGAAAATAAGCCAAGTTCTTCCTCTCTACAAAATGGTGAGGAGAGGCCAATATATAGTTTATAAATCAGTTACTCTTGGTAACTACTTCTTTTAACTAAAGATTAGTTAAGGATTGCCAATCGCAATACCTCAACTTATTACAATAAATCCGAGAGAAAGAATTGGAAGAGAAGAGAAGAATAAGGACAATAAGACAGTGCTTGATCGGGAGGGACCCACTGACTTCAAAATCTACCTGTCGAATCTCTTCAATGCCTCGGCTATGTCTCTGCCACGTGGGACTGACGTGTTGGCTGTAGACTGGGTCCAAAATCCAAGGCACTTCTCCATTTCCTTATCAAACTCAACATGAGTATGATAGTCTTTATTTGCTTCTTCAATGGTAGATTGAAGAGAGCAGATCTCCTTCATTTTCTCTTTGGAAATGGAGCTTTCCTTGAATAGATTATCTTTGACAAAAGCTCTGAATTGAGCTTTGATTTCTTGCAAGGAAAGAGGCACACCAGAAGTTTCGTCCTGAAGATGACAATGTATATCTTTGAAAGAAGATACAACCAGTGTCTTGAAAGCCTCACCCTTCTGCCAGCTATTCTTCAGTTCTCCCAAAGCCTCCTCCAAGACTTTGATCTTCCACTCCATCTTTGTAAACCCTGGACTTTGTGACATTATCCTTTGCATCATCAAAAACCTTACTCGCCAATAAAATGTTCTCATCTGTCTGTCCCATGAGGCGGAGGTCTACTATGCAACTGCTCCAAAGTTTGAGCTCTTTATCTATGATCCCAATAGTGGAAGAGAGCTTACATTTTGCAAGTTGTTCACTTTTTCGTGGAGTTTGAAAGCTTCATCAATGAAGTTCAATCTCTGCAACAAGCATATCATCCACCATGGCCTCCATAGCTCGCCATGTACGAAATACTTGTGCATGTCTTTGATACTCTGTACTTCATCTTGGCTCAAAATTACTAGGTGGTGGAAGAGTAGTCAATGGGGTAGGGTCCAAAACTTTGTCCTTGGAAAAAGAGATTTGATAAAGCCTGTGAGAATCGGGCTTGTTCTTCCAACTGTTCTATAGTTTTCGCCTTCTCTACCCTCCCAATGACTCTTTTGATTGTCTCACGGAGGTTATGTATCTCTCCTTCGGGGGTAGACTCTCCATGGGAATTCTTGAGAGTTCTAGGTCGATGCATGCAAATCCTACTCGATTTATCTATGTAGGCTTGGCTATTTCCAGAATTGCTGGCCCCGATCATCGGAGACTATCCGGAGGTAATTTTGGCCTTTTTGGCACGAGGAGGAGTAGTGCCTAACAAGTGCCTGCCACAACATCAAAATTTGGTCCCGAGGTGCGAGAGAAAGACTTTCTCTTCTTACTATCGGCAGAGGCTGCACCCATGCAAAAGAGGAGGAGGAAGTAGCGGGTGGGGCAAGAAGACCAAGAGACAGAGAACTCATAGTGCCCAAGGTCTACACGCTGTTGTCTCAAGTTGAGACATGAGTGGGGTGCTTGAGACAAGCCCAAGCGCGCTTGAGACAACCGGGTGTAGAGGAGTCATATAGCACTTGGAAGTTCGGTGCTCTGGACTTCCTTGTCTTTATCCGTTGGAGCTTCGTGCAAGGAGCTCGCACTTCACTCTCTTCACTTTCACTAAGAACAATAATGTTGTCGATCCCAAAGGTAATTCTACCCGCTTTCTCGAGGATCTTCTTCCACAGCTCCTTCTTAACCTTTTTGAATTTCTTGGTATACTTGGGTGGATGAAGAAGGAGTAAAACCGCAGGTCCTTGTGTTGATGAGGCAGGAGGGGTTTGCACAGGTGTGTCTGATCTTGGAGTTGATGCTTCCCTCCTTGGTGTTGAAACATCCTTAGAGGAGGATTCTCCTGAGTGCCTCCTAAGCTCTCGAACTTTCTTATCAAACCAGATCTTAGTCCCGACTAAGGCGGAGCCGAGATCTCGGCTAGATCCTCTTTCTTTTTAAACCAATCCATGTCCTGCAAGGGAGTGTGCTTAACCACATTGTCATACTCATATGAGTATAGATCGAGTTGTCGTGCTTGAGTCCTTTAGGAACTTGGTACAAGCCGAGTTCTTGGATCGATTGTAGAGAGAACTGCCATAATGCCTCCTTCGGCCTCAAAATCATTGGCATAGTCAACCCAATAGTCTTCTGTATCTGCCCTATGATGATATGTTATCTTAATGTTCTACTCAATGAACTTCTTCAAGTCGAAGCAAGTTCTTGGCTTGAAGAAATGGACAGTGATGGGAGCCAGGGCTCTTTCTATATTCTGTGCGTCCAGGGCTGTTTTACAAGTGTAATTTCCCAAAGAGATGGGAAAGTGTAAACCAGTAATCTTCTTGTCTCTACAGGTTCTATGCAATTTATCTAATTGCCTGCATACTTCTATCAGAGCCATCTTGTCACTGCAGAACATAGGAAGCCTCAGAGGGGTGCTCTCATAGCCAACTAGCCTGATATAAGAAAATTTTCTGAATTGAATAAAATAAGCACCGTAGTGCGATATTAGATTCATGGCTTCGTCAGAAAATATTCTAGCAGTGTCACCCTCAAGAAGTCTGACCATGTACATGGTGAAGGCATCATTCACCCTTCGGAAGTTGCGATTGTTGGTCTCTAGGGTGAACTGTGGGCAGTAGGCATACACAGGATCAGCCTTGTGGGCATCAATGTAAGAGAAGCCAAACCATTGCCTTGATGCCGCTAGAGTGTACATCAGGTACGAAGTCATATAGAACTTCTTCGTTTCGTCACGCACATTGGACAATTTGCTCCGCTAGGTTCATGCCGATGATTTACGCCCAATTGATATTTTTGAGTTCCTTCACACACTATGTTGATGAGCAGCACATCCAGAAATGGAACTCGTTAGTGGAGGGTAAGCCCATAACCCGAGCCAAAAGTAAGATTATGAAATCGACAATTCTTCATTGAAATCTGCTTTCGAAAAGGGTCTTGGATAGGCGAGATTCTCCTTCTTAGGGTTTTTAAGCCAAGACTTCACCACCCGTGCCTTATAGTTGTCACTTGTCTTGATTGAACAGGCCTATGCTTGATTCGAGAAACAACTATGGCATTATCCATTTCTGGAATCCTTAGTGCAGTGCCAATGGCGGAAGCGTCAAGTTTGGCGATGAGCTCCCCGTGTATGTTTGTCAATTCGCTCGAATCAGGGTTGAAATGAGCCCCGCATGAGAGCACTGTATCTGCGCATTGCACCGAGATTGGGAAACCTCCAGCGAAAGCCAGACCACTGTCGTGAATCATCTGTGCCATTGGTGTAGGGTTTGCATCTGTCATCCTTGACCAAAAATTGCCAAAGTCAAGGTGGAGAACTTCACTGTCCCCGATATCAGGAACGGCAGACTCTAGTGGTGAGATTTGCTCCTGCCCCTGGAATTTGATCTTCATGTTGATAGTAATTGAGAGAGAAGAGCTGCAAGCTAAACTTGGGATGAAATTGCAGAGGGAATGGATACGCGCGCAGGAATTTAGATTGCAAGGGTTCGAGCAAAAGATAGCATGGAAGCAAAGTGTGCTGAAAACACATAGTAGGTTCGCTTGTTATATAGCCGTTTAGAGAGAGAAAGGTAATAAATGCGCATTAAATACATACCTACCAATTTGAAAAGCAAGATATTTGGGTAGAGCGGGAAAAATTAGCATGAATGGCACTTGGTTCATTTGGGACACGAGGGACGCGAAAGTGCGAAGTACGCAGTTTGGGTGATTTGGGCGATGCGGGGAAAAGACGCACAAATGTTATTGGGACATGCGGGACAAAAGTGCACGAAGTACGCGACTCGGCCGGATCGGGCGAAAAGGTGACAACGGGTCCGGATGAACTTGGGACATTTGGGACGCCGAAAGCGCTTAAGCACGCTGGTTGGGCGATTTAGTAGAAAATGGAACAACTTGTCCGGGCGAACTTGGGACATTTGGGACAAAAAGTTGCAACGGGCCCGAAAAAGACAAACTTCGGGAAACCAAACCGATCGGGAACAAAGGGCCCAATTGAATTTGGGACACGCGGGACAAAAATGTCAGCGAGGCCAAAAAACACACAAAATGACCCAAAAACGCAGATTTTCTCAATTTCTTGGCTTTTCACATTATCAAGACAACAGAAAACACTTAAACTTAAAATTTTAAATTTTCACCTTCTTAAGAAGCAGGGGAATTTTGAGTGGACAACACTTCTTCATCAAATTTATGTTGAATCGAAGCTAGCATATTCACAACCGTATTGAAATCATTTAAATGATCTAGCTCTTGAACTATTCTCGACATCTTCATATTAAACAACTTTTTCATTAAAAATATCTTGTTAGAGGCGAGAGGGTTTTTCATACAACTTCCCTAATGCATCCATTAGATCTTTTGTAGTCTTTTCCTTTGAAACATTAAATAACCGAAGATGTAAAGACACACTGACCGAATCGTTCAAGTGCCTTCCGATCCAACAAATCCCATTCCGCATCTATCATACTCGAGGGTTTGTTCACCTTCTCGATCTTACAATGGAGTATAAAGATCCTTCCGATAAAGGTAATCTTCCATCTGCATCTTCCAAAGACTAAAATTACGCCCGTTGAATTTATCAACCCTAGATCTTCCTTCATCTCGCCATAGCTCCCACTCAAGCTAAAAACTTTCCCTGCGATTCAACACTTCACAAACCAAACTAGGCTCGATACCAAATGTTAGGAAATAAGAGATAAAATATGCGGAATAATCCCTCACAGAATCGCAATAGTAGAAAATAATATGCATAAAATATTACAAATCTCAAATAAAAGTGTAGAATAAATAACACAACACAAAGAGACAGTATTTAACGTGGTTCACCCAATTTGGGCTACGTTCACCAAGAATCACTTGCTCGATTTTTTATTACAAGCCTCCACTCTCTCAATACAATACCAGATCCGTTTGGAGCTATGCTCAACAAACTCTCTGAAATTCACACCGAATTCAAAACACATCTGTAATACATTTTCTTGTCTATCTATCATATGCATAAGACCATATAAATAGACAATTGCTTAAGCAGTTTGATACAAAACCATGGGTATCAAAACAATGGGCAAAAACCAAAACCGTCCCATAAACCTATGGGTAGCCGAAGAGGCGGTTTTACAAAACAATGGGTACCGAAAAAACATGGGCCCAAAAACAGCCCATAATGGTTACCCATTACCCATGGGTTAATAAACCACCCATGAAAATTTGCTTCGGGGCTTCACCCCGAACCCCCCTGACCCGCTCACCGGCGAGTGGGACCGCCGTAAAAATACCCGAGTGTAACACATAGAAGGTGTACCACACTCTAACATGAAAATAGGCTCCACAAACATAACACTTAGACACACCTAGGAATTGATCCTCTAACCACATGGTCCTCTGTATGCACCGCATATCTATAACATCCTTTGGTCAACCACCATAGTCTTGGTATGGCCTCCATATCACTACCTCATCTCCCATCCTATCTATCGGTGCCTTATAGCTATCGGTGTCCATCTTACACCCACGCACACCAACCCATCTCCTCGCATATGTATCGTATATATGTATATATGTGTGTGTGTGTGTGTGTGTGTCTAGCCCACTCTTCTCGCAGACCTCCAACTGGTATCAACAATGTTATATGCTCATAGGCCCATACATGCAATAGTGTAGTAGCTCTATCCCACCTCCATTCTCCTCCTGAGTAAATATGTATAAATATCTATACAGGTGAGCCAACACACATTTTCCCACACATAGTTGGTATTATCCTCCTTTATAAAACAATAAATATCATGCATCTTATACAAGATGTACCACACCTCCTCTCTCCACTATGATAGATGAAGCAATAACCATGGCTATAAACTTCCACAAGCGTGGAACCCCTGACCTCAAAATAACATCCAAACTAATATGGGCCTCGGAAGATACTCGAGTCCCCACAAAATACTGTCTAGCATCTCACATTTTTCTCTCCATATCCTCCAATGACATGACCTATACTCTCTCCCTAACAACTAGTAATCATAGTATGTGATACACTTGCTCAATGTGACTATCATCTCACCTATAGGCAACCAAAAAGTACAAGTATTTACACACCACCTCTCACATAAGGCTATCAACATAGGAATATTATGGGGCACATCCCCCATCCATGTTATGTGTTGCGGGCTAGCATAATCCATAACCTCTCAATCATTGTCTGACAAACCTAACCTAAGAAAAGTACTCAAATGATGACCCACGTGGAACTCCCTTGAGTGAATATCCCTCTGCACAACATAAAATGACAAAAAACCCATCGTTAGAACACTATATAAATCCATACACACATGCTTATCACATTACTACACAATAGATATCTCATTTAAACCATTCTATACTAAATACACACCGTCACGGACTAGGGCACCTAGAAGCAACATGGGGCGCATAGGAGTAGGACACTAGTGCCCGAGGTTTGGGCGATCTGTCTCGAAGGCCACTAGTGCCTTCACCACTCTTGTCCAGGTCTAAAATGCCAAGAAAATTCAAAATCACAATTTTACAAAATTCACTAAAAATGACTACCATACACACATTTTTTGAAAAAAGAACACACTTACCAACTCCACCATTGTACGTGATGCTACGATGGTTGCTACCATATCGAATCGGCTAGGATGTGTTACTATCACTTGCAACATCTTTCCACACTCAAAGCTCAATCTCACTTACAAAAAAGAAAAAATGAAGTGACTAATCACTTTTTCACCTTACTATTTATAGTTAATTTTACCTACCCATTTTACTATAGTCATTATTTTGTGATCATTTCCTCAACTAATACACACCATACAATTGTTTCTATATATTATGTGTTTCTATGCTAATTTACACCTTGTTTGTGGCGTTATTTTAAAAATTCCACCTACCATCGTAATACACGCATTGTGTGTGTATTATCTTTCCTTGACGTTGTCTTTCATTCACTCTATACAAATTTTGGTGATATTTATTACATACTATCTATCTCATGCTTACTTTCAGCTCAATGTTCATTCTTATCATCACTTCCCCTTTCACCGAAAGGGGGCATACAATTGGGGTCATCCTATAATTCCCCTTACTGACATCATGTGATCAATCAACACTACCAATTCATCATTTTCAAAAATTTACTAATGCATGATGTGACACTTCATCATTTCCCATAAATGACCTAACATGGGGGCAAAAAATGTATAATTTTTCTATACAACTTTCATCACTTCCCCATAATCACCTAATGGGGAAACAAACATAAAATCTCTCCATATGATCATTCATCAAGCTCTATCCACCCCCTAATGACCTAACCTGGGGGAAACTAGCGTAAAATATCTCTAGGAGTAACCAATCAAAACAATCAATCAACACGTTCAAGTTTCTAACAATCGAAATCATACCATTCAATCGATACAATACAACATAATTGGCCTCCCAAATGACCTAACTTGGGAGTTACATTTGTTACTTTCCTAGATGACCTAACTTGGGAAGTTATTCTATATTTTGTGTTTTCTTCCAAATGACCTAACTTGGAAGCCATCATACATTTCATGTTTGCTTCTAGATGACCTAACTTAGAAGCCATCACATTACGGTAACACCCATGGAGTGGGGGCAAGAGTGCCTTTCTTATACCACTCCTATATGGGTCAACTGATTTGATCAAATTATTTGGATCCAAAACCAAAAATATTTGATCTGAGTCCATATATGTAGTGGCTATATCTTGAGGATGTAGTTAAAGGTTGGAGAATAACACACTTTTCTCCCTACACTCTTCCTCCGGTGGCAGGATGCCCAAATCCTCCGGTCAATTTTTCATATACACAAAAATTGGGTTGGGAATTGATCACTCCCTACCCTATATCATCGTCATCATACAACATTCAAAATCATCGATTATCAAACATCATAATCATCGCTCATGTTTAGAACACTTCATCCCGATATTATGTCTCTCGTTACGTTGCATGGATCAACACATCGATCCATGGTTCAACACGTTATATGGTTCTTTCAACATGATTTTTCTACCACATCTATGCATTCTACTACAACATGGGATTCTCTGGATTTCTCTCAGGTACACATCTCTAACTACTTTATGTTATCGAATTTTTTTCTCACCAACATAAAGTGGGGCAAATGTAGTAAAAAATTCACACACTTACTATTATAATTATACTGCCAAGTATGTTGTTTTATATATGGATCTTTCATAAGAAAATTATTCACTAATGACCCATCCCCTAGTCATGTCGATAGTCTAGTTGGTTGTCATTATTTTTCTTGCACAGTTGTCACTTACTTGCATAATTCTAGTTGTCTCTCAGGAGTCTTAATTGTTGTTATTCACTTAATTGTCGTCTCTGGTCTCGACTAGGGTGCCTAGGAAGGGATTAGGGCACCTCGGGTTCCTGGTCCCGATCACACTTGGTTCTCATTTAGATGTTTGAGGTCAATCTTTATGATTTTCCTCACATTCCCCTAGGTACTAGTCAGCATGTTGATTCATTAGTGTCGAAATTTGAGCAAGAGATCCCTATATAAGCACAACATACATACTACCTTATGGGAAGAATATTTTCTACTAAGGGCTAGTTATCTACATAGAGCAAGGGACTGCATTTAGGCACTATTCTACATCACACACTACATAGGAAAGGGAATTTTATTCTATTCCATCCACCATTTTGTAGTCTATCTAGCTATTATCCACCATCTCTGCATCATTGGCGCTAGGGCATCCTAAGCACATTATTACACACACAATCACATATAACTACATTGGGTCTGAGATGTAGTGCAACACTTAGTTGTAAGACCACCATTATGGATGCTAAGGACAGTTTGACCCCTTCATATGCATCTTTCCTTTTTTAGGGTTTGATGCTTTGTGTGGGGTTTTGCAGGTGATTCTTCATTGCAGGTTTACGACATCATCACCAAAGTAAGTGGGACATTAACACGACAAAAAATAATTATTTCAAAGACCTAGTGACCCTCCCAAGACCAGATTTTGGGCTATTCTCAAGAGCGTGGCACCCATATTTCAGACCAGGGTGCCCTAGGCACCCTCATCCTTCTTAGGTGCCCCATCGGCTAGATATGCATCTCTTGCAATTTTTGAAGTCCATCACGACACTCTGTTCTATTTTTTCATCATTCCGATTAGTCCCATACCACAACGAGGTAATTTCTTTTCGTGTTAGTACCTTGCACCTCTTATTTCATTTTATTTAGAATATCAAATAAATTATTTAGCATTTTTTCAGTTATTACATTGTTTTACTTGTTAGATTAATTATAAAATATATTATTTTAGTTAATTAGTCATCGAGAAATAACGATACAAGCGTGTATCAAGATGTGTATGTTGTATGTGAGAGACTAGATGTGAAGTGATGAGAGAATAAGACGTGTGTTGACACAGTGGGGGGAGAAATAAATAGTATGATTACCCCAAGTGTGTGATAATGAACATAATATCGATAAATGTGAGAGGTCCTCCACCTGATGTTTATGGAGATAAAGGTGTGTGATCATGCTCTAAGAGTGGTGGTATATGAGATAGATGTTGTGTAGGTGAATGAAGCCTATATGCATGCGACCGATGAGTATACTACGAGAGGTGGTGGAAACATTTGTGTAACAAAATGTGGAGGTGATGGAGACCTATGTGAAGTAGAATGTAGAGGTGATGAACACCTATGTAAAATAGAACACAAAGGTGATGGACACCTAGGTAAAGAAAATGCAGAGGTGATGAACACCTGTGTGAAGTAAAAAATGGAGGTGATGCATATCGAGGTGAAGGAGCTAAATTGAATGGTGGACCTAAATTTATTTGATGGACTAGAAGACCGATGATATTGTGTAGGTTGTCTATGAACAACCGAGCTAGGAGTAGATTATGCTTTAATTTCAAGCTTTCATGACGACCTAGATGTTATACCTAATGCAATGAAAACCTCAAGAGGAGGTTGTGTCCATAGTGTTGATGGCGAGACACCATTTATGGAAATGACTTGTTTGTTGTGAATGAATTTTAGACACAATTGATTTAAAGAGATGATAGATTTGGGTGAGGGAATCCAATTGAGACCTAAGATCATGTCACACCCTTTGATAGTGGGTGCCACAAGAAAAGGCATAAGCATGGTGAGAGGACCAAATGTGACTAGAATCTTGACAACACCATATGATTTAGGGACTGGATATGAAATTTACGATAGTGGATAGTCAATAGAAACAAGGAGTGTAATAGAACACACGTTGATGCACCATGATGGATTAATTATAGTGTTATTGATAGAAGTGGATCCAATAGAAGCACTAATGTGTAAGTGATCATAAGATAATGTAGCGTGATAGTCATAATTAGAGAAAGTAATAAGTGGTGGGGATGTCTCAGTATGAGAAACTAGAAAATCAAGAGCCCCCAATGCAGGAGGAGGAACTGTGCGATATGTATGGTTTTTCGAGGAGTCAACCGCTTGTTTTTATGTTTTGGTAGGGGATTGTTAAAGATCTTGAGATTATGATTTTCATTTATGGGTGCGAAGTCATAGGCTCTAGAAGCTCAATTGCATTATTATCAATAAGATCTTGAATGAGATTGTGAAGTTTAAAACAACAATCTGTAGAATGTCCAATACATTGATGATAGTTGCATCTAAGTTTTCATCATAATTATGACCTTTAGGGTGAGATGGATCTAAATTGAGTGGAGGAGGAAGCGTAATAAGGTTGCTCTCGACAAGTTATGGAAGTAAAATATGTGGAGCAACAATTAATTTTGTATATGTATGCTTAGGCGGTTTCCATTGAAGTTATTTAGTATTATATACAACATTGATAGTGATTTTATCTTCAGTAGGTTTAGTGGATGGCTTGAAAGTTGATTTACTTTGAAAGCGCACAAAAGATGAAGCTTGCTCTTGATACTTAAGCTTTCCTATAGATAAGAGTTTTGTTTTGTGTAGCTTAAGAGTATGGCATAGTTGATCGAATGATGGAGACGTCTCAAATAGAACACTCTCCTGGAGAGGTGGAAATAGAATTTGAATAAATAGGTCTTGAAGTTCGAGTCCGCAAGTACATTGGACATCTTGGATAAGTTATTTTTTTATCAGAAACATAATCCACTAGATTTTCGTTAGATCCTTATTTAAGTTGAGCCGATTAAGCATATGAAATCTTAGCTCCGATATTGATTGAGAAAATAGTGAGAAAAGCATCAACTAGATGCGTAAAGGATGTTCTTTGAGTGGACGGTGTAGGTCATAGAACTAACACATCGCATAATTGTGAAGACTATAAGGAAATGGCTTAGCTGGAAGAAAATGATCATCGAAAAATCTAGACATGCCACATGAAAATCTTAGAGATGTTCTTGTGGGTCACCATGCCCATTGAAAATGGGAAGCTTAGGGTGAAAAAATTAGGAAGAAGCGAGGTAAGTGAAAAATGGTGGGTGTAAATGGAGTGTGAAGTAATAAAGTGGAATCCAAAGATGGAGATACATGAGAAGTAGCTTGATGTAATTTTCAGATTTGAACTTGGAGATCTTGATAAAGGGAGGATAAATTTGTAGTGCCATTGGAAGAAACCTATCATGTGTGAGAAACAAGAGGTGGAGTGAAATGGTTGGTGGGAGTAGGAATAGAAATGAGAACAATAGAAGTAGGCAAAAGAGTGGAAGTAGGAGGTTGAGTAGAAATAGAAGTGGGGATAGTGGCGGAAGCATTAAGCTCCATGAGATTGGTGGCCTCCTCATGAATAGAAAATAAAATTAGATCTACATCCTGCAAATGCTCAACGATATGATCATTAAGGTCCTTGAGGATAAGATCCCTTAAGAGAAGGTGGATTTGAGTGTGGGGTTCACCAAATGATTAAGAAAATATTGAAATAAATAGATGCCTAATACTAATTGGAATGTAGCCATAAATAAATAAGAAATGAAATATAGAATTGACCCAAATAAAGTAAGCTAGTAAGTATGAAACCCTAGTTACAAAGAGGAGGAGAGAAGAATTAGTTATTTCACAATTAATCCTAGGTTGTGCCGAAGCGTTGATCCAATGAATAGAGAGGAGATATGTTGCATAGAGACTCGAGAAAAATGTGTGACCGAGAAGATCTTCCTGGAATGGGATGCCTGGAAAAGGGTATGGGAACTGTGGGTGCCCTAGATCTGATCTAGGCACACGAGATTGCTCAAAACCTCGTGAAACCTTCTTCGCAGGGTCAAGAGATGTTTGTTGTCCTTCACTTTTGTTCGCTAGTATGCCACAATATGATCACTGATGTTGTTGATAACCTGCAATGAAATATTGACCTGTAAAAACCTCAAGAATGCATCAAATCCCAAAAAGAAAAGAATGCAAATGAGGGGTTATACTGTCCTCAGTTATCAAACATGTGAACTTACGACTGAGCACTAGACTACATTTCAAACCCAATGTAGTTTTAGGTGTGTGTGTGCAGAATCATGCCCTAGGTGGTTTTTGTGTGCGTCTCACTTGTAGTAGATGTGTGCATGGAATATAATGAAGTTACCCTCCTATGAAGTGTATGCAAAATAACGCAGTCCCTTTCCCTTGATAGGATGTTTGAATGCTCTTGAATAGGCTTTGGATGCAACCTTAGGTGGTGATAGCTAATGCTTAGTGCTTGATCCTTTATTGTGATGTAGTATTTTATTTTCACTCAGATGCCTAGGTGTGCTAACACTTCATCTAGATAGATCTGAATGCTCACCCAAAGTGTGCAAAGCTACCAGGTCCCTCCTTTGTGAAAGATTTTCAAGATGTTAGCATGCATGTTCATATTAACCATTAAAAGTTCATAATCTCAAGTATAAATCATTACATTCATCATATGGAAACACATGTAATAAGGAAACATAATAGTTCAAACCATTACTAAGATCAAATTCACCATGTAATGACCATGATCAAAGAAATCCATTACTAGAATCTAACCATAATTATCCATTAATAACCAAAATATTACAGAATAGAAGTTGAGTTCATAATCATAGTCACTAGTGAGTCATGCACACGCTAAAATATCATAGCAACATAACTCTATTACAACATGGATCATCAAAACAATGAAATACACCTAATATATATAGGGGTGGGGACTTTCCCTTCACCACCTATGCATTCCCAAAAATATCCTGCATTCTTAGAATAGCCATGCATACATAAAAAATTAACTTAGAACACATGCATGCTAGCCTAATAATAGATTAAACCTATAAATAAACTCTACTTTTAATCCTATTAATAGCTCGAACTATGCATGACCTTTGATCTTCATCTCACATGTGATTTATCCAAAAATATATGTTCCTTCATCTCCAAGTATTCATGCTTTCTTTGAATTTGGACCGTTCTTGAATGCCACTCAATCTCGGCATTGTCTATTTTTAGCCCGTGGCTCCAAAATTGGCTAAGTCCTAAATGTTTCCTTCTTGAGCACAAGCCTTCATGCATTATCTGTTTTGTCTTATGCGTGAACCTTCATGCATGCCTCACTCACTCCTTAAACACTTGCACACGGTATATAATTGGTGTAATTATACCATGCAAAATTACCCTACACTAATTAGATTTTCGTCCCTACTAATGGTTCGATCAACTTGTGCTAAAAAATGATGTATAAATAGTAGGAAAAGAACTAAGAATTTAATGCCCAAAAATATTCATCATACCCAATCAAAAATTAAATCGAGCCACGTTGGTTGGAAGATTTCGGCATTTATGCATCTATCTTACTCGTCACTTTCTTCCATTAATCCAATTCTCCGCCATAGCCTTCCCAGGTGTCACCTCTACAATCCATGGTGTTAGGTTATGGAGCTGAATTGCTTCAAAGATAGCATGTTTTACATGTTCTGCGGTTAACGATGGTGGTGTCGGTCAGGGTCAATCGGTGTCGGTTAGTCGATTCAGGAAGTAAGCAGCTTTCAGTAGTAATCGATGCCGATCGGCGATGTCGGAGACGATTACTGTGCGACACAATTTTTGTTTTTTGACAAAAATTAGAATAAATCTATTATTTTAAAGATGATTTATTGATTGTAAAAGCAAATTTAAGTTACCCAAAATAGATATATATGCATGCATGCATTGTATGAGGGTAAGTAAGAGAATTAAGAGAAGGATTGAATTAGATCCTTGATTCTCCTAGATTGAGAGGATGAAGAAGAAGAAGAGAAAGAAAGAACAGGTTACATGAAGACAAAGTCTCCATGGAAAGGAGCTAGACAGAAGGAAATAACAGGTACATCTGAATGGTGAGAAGAGGGTAACATCTTCTACTATATTTCCTTTGTATAGTTATTGTCTCATTGTAATGGCTTGCATGGTATGCAAAGCACATAGAGTTTCTTCTTGTAGATCCACATGTTGGTGAGATCTTGTATTATAGATCTATGTAGATCTAGTCTTGTATTGTAGATCCATGAGATCATATTGTATTGTTGATCCATGTAGATCTAGATATTGTAGAGGAGGTTTTCTTCATGTTTGCATAGGTTATGCATGCAGTGATGGAGAGACAGACTTACTTCTTGGTGCACAGTCATAGTTGCACATATGGTAGACCCATGTAAGAGGTTTGTTTGCAGATCCACAGAGAACTTGGTAGCAGTTTAGAGATGCAATAGTTCTTGGTTATGTGAGATATGTTGGTGGTGTTTGGAGGCACGGTTGTAGTGCACTCATGGAGATCCATTTAGAGATATGGAGGAGAGGAGATACTCTTAGAGAGATGCATTATACTCTTGTATTGAAGAGTTGGTTTGTACTCTTGTTGTATTATATATATGAGATCTCTATCTTTGGTGGACGTAGCCCACACTAGGTGAACCACGGTACATGTTGTGTTATGTGTGTGTACTTTGTTTTGATTTGGATTATTCTAGTTTATACTTCCATTGCTTGTAGATTTTGGGGAATTGTTTAGATCATGTGTGCATGATTTTGTTTGTTATTAAATCATAACACTATTCTGTAGTCTTGAATTCCCAACAACTGGTATCAGAGCAAGGTTAGCTTAGTTAGCTTGGTTATTTCAGAGCAAGGTTTTGCTTCAGTATATTGTTAGTGGTTTACTGACAGGTGTATGAGAAGGGTTTGTTTTTCCTGATGAGAAGATCACAGGAAGAGATTCAATCTCAAGTGGGAGCTGGAAGAGTAAGGTTGCTAGAAATTACAGTGACCGGCGTCGGTTAAGTGGTAACCGATGCCGGAGTGACAAGTGACCGATTCTGACATAAGTAACCGTGGTCGGTTATAAGGTGACCATGGTCGGTTACTAGGTAGCCTAGTTATAAATAGAAAATCACATATCTGAAGAAATGGAAAGATGCATGGAATGTATCTTGTTTCTTTGAGGTGTCCCTAGTTCTTGGAGGCACAAGCATGTTGGTGAGATTGCAGATCTAGTTATTGAGGTATGGTTTTATCTTGGTATTACAAAAAAGTGCTTATATTATTTTGGTTACACATGCATGTTTGGGATTGCAAATCTAGATCTGATAATGAGAAAAGGAGTAGTTATGCATCCTTTTGGTGTAGTTAGATGCATGGGATTCATTAGAGAAGTTGAATACAGTAGCATAGAATGAAGATGGGGTTTCCATCAGAGAAACATGTTCTTCAGTTGAATATGCGGTTGAGTATCTTGGTGTTGGTAAGGTGATGTGTTTCATCTTGGTGCAGTTTTATTGCATGTATTATTATTGTTAAGTTTTTGTGCAAGGTTGGGTGCTTCTTGAAATGACTGGCTCAACACAACTATCGGATTTGGTTGGAGTAGGCACTGGTTTGGTGACCTATGCCAATTTGTGGTGTTGTGTTAGTTCCAGCAGCAACCGATATTGGTGCAGGAACCGACATTGGTCACAAAGGGTAATTGGTACTAGTCGACAAACCATGGTCGGTCTTTGTGACAACGAGTTTGCACATGGTTTCTACGGGTAGAAGAGGGCATGGATGGTTCAGTGTCTGTTTTCAAGGATCATGTTTATTGCACGGTGTGTACGGTAGAAACAAAGTGTTGATCACTTCAATGTTTGGATCAGAAAGAGGATGATTTGGCTTGGTTAGTCCAGTGAGACTTTGGGTCAGGTATCTCTATATGGTTCATGTTTTATTTCTTTCTTTTGGAGCAACTGATATTATGTTTGGATAGTGTTCATAGATTTACACCATGTTTTTGGTGTTATTTGACTTTTATTTCCGGTTGTGTGGAATCTTGAGGACAAGGATATCTAGTCTAAGGATGAGATCCTCAATGAAAATTCATGGTTAGACATAGTTGTAGGTAACGAAAGATGTTGAGTACACAGGATGAAAAGAAGTTGATTCACCTACTTCACAAGAAGTCCAAACTTCTATGTGATGTAGAAGTATTCTTTGATAAGAACGCAATCAGTTTATTTTTTCTTTCATTCGGTTTTATTTCTCACTGACATATTAGCTTTTGAGCTTGGTGTTAGAGGCAATTCAAGGAATTTTGTGTTCAGTGGGAGCAAGCCATGGTTGTTGGCATTGTAGGATTGGATACATGATATACATGCGAGTGACAAAGGAACTAGTTGGTTTTGGAGGGAAGTCATATATTTGCAGGTATATTGAGTTTATTGCTTTGTGATGTCACTTCTAGTTTATTTTTTTGTGCTGGATATCCCTATGTGATTACAATTGATGGTTAGATTCAATGGGTGAAGATGATAGAGCAATTTTCGAGTTTTAAGGGTTAAAGAGAAAATCTGCGAGTTACGATACCGGTGTTGGTTAGGATTAACCGTGGTTGGTCATTTGGTAACCGTGGTTGGTTAGGAAATTGTGGTCATTTTGGTTCTGATTTGACATTAGTGTTTATTTACCATTTTTAGATGGTGCCCTTATTTTCTTTCATCTTGGTTTGGTTTGTGCGGTATGTTGATGACATGTTTGTTGGTATTTGCACTTGGTATTAGTTACATGATTTAACATGGTTATTTTTTATTGACATTGATGAGCACATGATTCATATATTGCTTTGGAGTTAGTTGGTGAGAGACTTGGCACTTACGGAGAGAGTGATGATATGTATGGATGTATAGGTGAGTTTATACATGTGGATAGATTCGATTTTGTGAGTCATGATGATGCAAATGTTTGATTTGCACATGGATTCCTATGAGCACGGTTCGATTGCCTTAAGCATGAGTAGGGTATGTTTTTATTTCCTCTTGATTACTATATTACTCCTTAATAGGTATGTTATCTACAGATGAATGTCTTGGACATGCTAGTTGTTTATGCAAGGTTGGATTTGTAGATTGCAGTGTTTGGATTTCTTTGAGTTATGCAGGTGTTTATGGATTGATCACCCACTGTTGCATGTAGAACTCATTCAGGGTTGTTTTTACCTAGGATCTTGTTTTGCTTTTGCATATTCTAGTTTGACTTGTCTTTGGATAGTTGCATTGGTGGTTGCATGGAGACATGGATAGATGGATGGAGAACATGGTTGGTTTTACAGGTATGGCTATGGTTGCAGTTGAAGCTCAGTACTTCAGTTTGAGTGGGAGATCTTGCAAGTGTGTTAGTCATGATGGCTTGGCTACATGAGAGGCTTGGTGTTATGATTCAGTGGGAGCTTGATGTATGGATAGCTCGGTTATCACGAATCAGTAGTAGCTTCATGTAGGTCTTTGGTAAGTCATGTTTTTATCTTCTTGGTTTGAGAAGATGGTTTGATCTTCCTGGTTTTATTTTTGAGAGAATTGTTGAAGGAAAGAATAGATGGTCTTCATGGTGTGTAGAGGATGGTGATGTACATGTATAGGTACATGTACAAAGGTTCAACAATTTATCTCCAAGTGGGAGATTGTTAGGTTGTGGAGCTGAATTGCTTCAAAGATAACATGTTTTACATGTTATTGGTTCTGACAATAACCGGCGTTAGTCGAGGGTGTAACCAACGTCGGTCGGAGGTGGCGTTGGTCATTCTAGGTCGAAGTAATCGGCGGTCGTAGTAACGATGGTCGGCAGAATCGGTAAAGCCGGTAAAGAATCGGCCGGTCGAGATAGTAACCATGTGATTTACTTGTTGTGTGACACATCTTTTTTGTTTTTGACAAAAATTAGAATAAATCTATTATTTTAAAGATGATTTATTGATTGTAAAAGAAAAGTTAAGTTACCCAAAATAGATATATATGCATGCATGCATTATATGAGGGTAAGTAAGAGAATTAAGAGAAGGATTGAATTAGATCCTTGATTCTCCTAGATTGAGAGGATGAAGAAGAAGAAGAGAAAGAAAGAATAGGTTACATGAAGATAGAGTCTCCATGGAAAGGAGCTGGACAAGGGAATAACATGTACATATTTTTATCCTCTCAATTTTCCCCACCCTTTCGAATCTAAATTCATGAAAATTGGAGCCCTGCCATGTAAGAAATTTGTGTTTTAAACTCCTCATATGCTCATTTTCATTTCCCACGGCATTTTTTTAATCAAATTCCCTCAGTTTGCTGCCATTAAAATGTTTTACCTATTTTCAATGGATGGGAAATGATTTTAGTTCTTATTTTATGTGTTTGGAATGCGGGACCTTGCATCTTTCATTTTTAACCTTTTGCTAGAGAAAGAAATTCTTCATTGGGAGAAAAAATGGCATTTTCCCATTTCTGCAACTTCCTACATTCTTTTCCCCATCAAATTATTTCTCGGAAAGGTGAAGCTATGCATTTGTTTCCCATTGGATGCGGTCGGGCGGGTTTCTTTTTGAACTTATCACTTTTGGTGATTTTGGAAAAAAATGCCGATTTGCCCCACATCCCCGCCGGTCCCGATTATTGGTGGGCAGTTTTTAGCAGAAGTTCGGGCGGTAGATCCATTTTATTCTCTAAGGCATTATGACGTAAGGGCGAAAAGTTCTAAAATGACCCACGGCCCTGCCCAGTGAAAGGATAAATTCCGAGTTGAAATCCACAACAAATTAGAAAGGGACACGTGTTCATGTTGAAAAGTCAATGGTGGAGGCATGGAATTTTAGGGGAAAGGTTGGAATTTTTCCTTCTTCAAAAAATAAAAAGCGAAGCATGTCTCGTAACCAATCAGGCGATGCCATGTGTTGAAGAATAAAAAAGGGACACGTGGCCATTTTTTAGTTCACGGGTGCTTTGGTGGACCGGTGGAGGACTTTGGGAATTTTAGCCTTGTTTCCACAAAAGACAAAGTTCTAAAATGGCCCGCGGCCCGCTCACGCCGAAGGAAAATTTCTAAGTTAGGGCCCATAATAGATTAGAAAGGGACACCTGGCCTACGTTGAAAATTCAATGGTGGGAGCTCGGACCTTCGGGGAAAAGTTGGAATTTTTCCCCTTTTCAAAAATAGATAAAGTTTAAAACTAAAGTGCATTCCCACACCCAATCAGGTGATGCCACGTGTTGAAGGATGAAATCAAAACAGCGGGTCTGGGAAATTGAGAATTTGAGCCTTTTTCACCAAAAGGTTAAAATGTTGCAAATTGGGCCACGCCCCCTTTTTCCAATCATGGCGTGCCATGTGTTCACGTTGAAAAGTCAAAGCGGGTCGGCAGAGATTTTTGAGAATTTGAGATTTTTGTTAAAAAGAGTTTAAATGGCAGATTTGGACCGCATTTCCTCAGCCACTCAGATGGCACCACATGTCCAGATTTTGGTAGAGCTACGGGAGGGCGGAGCAAAATGAGAAATTGTGATTTTTCTCCCAAATGTCAGGAAATGTAGCTTTCTTCCCCAAGGCCATTATTGCTTGGATCTTGCCACGTGTAGGGTCCAAATTTGAAGGTAAAAGGGGGAAAAGATAGCCAAATACACTCATCTAGTTTTTGATGCCATTAATGAACCAGAGCTCTACAAAACGCAAGAATGGATCATCCTTCTTTCTTTTTCTCTGTATTCTTGTCATTTCCCCATGAGATGCATTTTTGGTTTATTATGGGGCCAAATTGATAAGTTTGAAGGGATGTAAAGTTTAATCATCAGAAAACAGAGTTTATCGGGCATACGCGATAAAAAAGGAGAAAACTTACCAGTAAGCACTTGAGTGCTATGGAAATGGTTAAAAGGTGGAAATGGTAGGACCACATGAAGAAGAAAATCATGAGATGTCCCTTGCTAAAATAATCATGCTCGAACTAACAAAATATTCACCTTTTGAACCTCTAGTTTTCATGAGTGTGTTTGTTTCATGTCACTTTCCAAAAGCGGATCTGCAACAAACATTATTCCTTTCGGATATTCGTTTCTTGGGGACAAAGTATGGATGTACACGAATTTTTATAAGAACACGGTTTTGGCCTTGGTAAAGGGATTCTGGTTTTCTAGGAAGGTTGTAAATTCTGAAGTAATTCAATACAGAAGTTCTTTCTTTTCTTATTTTTTTTTTTATATCTTTCGCTCTCCTTGCTTGAATTCAATGGATCATTTGTTTCACATTCAATAGAAACTTTGTGTCTGTAGATTTGCATCGGTGGTGAAGTAATTGATCCTTTTCTATATTTTCTTGGTTCAATGTGAGTAGGGAGATACTTTGCTATCTATATTTCCCAAAATCATTGTTGTTTTCTTCCTTCTCCCATCTCTTTATTCTTCCATTCCTTCTGATTGATAATCTTTTAAGTATGAAAACATTCCAAAATATTAGGGTCCAAACATTGAGAGTTTTATATATGTACATTTGTTTTCCTAATTTCAATAAGGGAACCTCTCCCATTAAAGAGGAGGGAATTTTTGTCCCCTGACTGTGGTTTCAACCCATGTTCCATTCTGAAACCCAAACACATCTAAATGGTGAGAAGAGGGTAACATCTTCTACTGTATTTCCTTTGTATAGTTATTGTCTCATTGTAATGGATTTCATGGTATGCAAAGCACATAGAGTTTCTTGTTGTAGATCCACATGTTGGTGAGATTTGGTATTATAGATCTATGTAGATCTAGTATTGTATTGTAGATCCATGAGATCATATTGTAAATTTGTATTGTTGATCAATGTAGATCTAGATATTGTAGAGGAGGTTTTCTTCATGTTTGCATAGGTTATGCATATAGTGATGGAGAGACAGACTTACTTCTTGGTGCACAGTAATAGTTACACATATGGTAGACCCATGTAAGAGGTTTTGTTTACAGATCCACGAGAGAACTTGGTAGCACTTCGAGAGATGCGGTAGATCTTGGTTATGTGAGATATGTTAGCTTTGGTGGTGTTTGGAGGCACGATTGTAGTGCACTCATGGAGATCCGTTTAGAGATGCGGGAGGAGAGGAGATACTCTTTGAGAGATGCATTATAATCTTGTATTTTAGAGTTGGTTTATACTCTTTTTGTATTATATATATGAGATCTCTATCTTTGGTGGACATAGCCCACACTTTGGGTGAACCATGGTACATGTTGTGTTATGTGTGTACTTTGTTTTGATTTGGATTATTCTAGTTTATACTTCCACTGCTGTAGATTTTGGGGAATTATTTAGATCATGTGTTCATGATTTTGTTTGTTATTAAATCATAGCACTATTTCGTAGTCTTGAATTCCCAACACTTGGCACTTGGTCAAGCACCAACTCCTCAACCCGATCTTGAGTTCCTAAATGACCACTTTCATTTCCATACATACCCCTCTATCACGTCCATGTGGTAAAGTCGTATTCTGAAATTTTCCTACTTAGAGCTCCGACTTGTCATCCTTTCTATCCTTAATCACTTCCTTGTTTGGCTGCCTTAGTCATAGCTAAGGTGTGCTCAATTATATTTATAGGTGTATTCTCATGGATAGTTGTGAGAATTTCTTCCTCATCAACCAAGCAGCATGAAGAATAGGCTCACACTTATAACATATTTTTAAGGCCACATCAACCTTGCCACTTGCTTCCTTGAGTTACGCAAACAAAATTTCTAGCTCTGAAATCCTTGCCTCCACAACAACCTTGTTAGACACTATTTATTTTGAAATTTCTTCTCGGTTGGCCTTGTGCCACTCTTTATATTTTCCAAAACTATACCTATGAATTCCTCCAAATGCTCCATTTCATCATTATAGTCACATCAAACATTTGCTTACCAAAGTTGGGCACTATCCCAAAATCTGTTTGACCAAAGTGCTGACCACTGTCATATGCTTCCTTAGTTCTCTTTTGTTCACCTTGGAGGTCCTTATTCAACCCTTCTACCTCGTGCTATTTTTCATTCTTATCAGCCACCAAAAATTTCATAGTGGCGTCTGCATAAAGGTTTCTACTCCCTACCTCCATGAATAATTTATTTAAGGTTTTACACGCATGTTCATATGTCAAATGATTGGGGTTGAATGCCTTGTAATTTTTCCCGGCCCATTTTTCAATGTAATAACATCGATGGAGTTATCAATCACCTCAAACTCGAAGATCCTCAACATGATTGTGTAGGTTCCAACTCAACACCTTTCTTGTGCGTGATAATCCTCCATCCTTATCTATCAACTCCCATGCATACAATTTCTCATTCGGTGTGCTCTACTCTAAAAATGCACCCTTAAGACCTTTTTAGGGTCATCTAAAAATACATGTGCAGTGATGGGGTGTCCATATCTTCCTTTGTGCCTTCATCTTCATTCTCTACTTGTTTGAGGTAGAGGTACATGTACTTATACCCACTCCTACATTATTTTCTTCCTTGATGACATAAGTGTCATCAATTTATTTCTATCATTTACCTCCTCTTATACATGTGTTTTGTCCTTAAGTGGAATCTTATTCCCCCTCCCATAGTTTCACACATTTTTTGTTCGCAACATTCTTTATGCCAACTATTTTTCCCATTCTTGCTCAAGCTCTTCACACAGGGATTCTCTCTTCTTTTCTAATTCAAACTCCTCACCTATCTCTAAACTGGAGACAACTATTGATCCTCTACAATTTACTTTCTCTTCCTCTGAACTACCCTACTATGATGTTCTGATGCCACTATTGTTTCTCCTTGTATAATACATCTTCTTGCACCACGAATAATCAAGCTTTCCTTCTTCTTATTCTCCTTTTTCCTTAGGAATGTCTTCGCGTGTTCTCTTTAATGGTGGCACCATTGGTATTCTAGGATGAGGAAGGGTAGAATATGTAATCTATATCTCAAGTCCCCCTTGTGTGTTTAACCTCAATTGGACAAATATCCAACATATCAATACCCTAATGGTTACATTCAAATGTGGGCTTAAATCTAGAGTATCAGGCTCTAACATTTCCAAGTACACATGCCTCCCATCATACCTATACGTCATGCATAAAATTTACAAATCTGAATCAATCTTATCAATATCCAAGGTCAACCTTTTCTCATCTTTGATTATGTTCACCACGCACTTGAAATACTCGAGCAAGTAAAAACAAAGGGAAGCTTACACCAAGAACTCATCTCGCCATCCTTCATTATAAAGTGTGCAAGGATATAGTGTTGCATTACTGAAAACTTCACATGTTCCCCTACTTTTGTGGGTAATTCATGTTGAATGGCCATTCATTTTGAAAGCTTCACACAACTTGTTATACCATTTTTCGATTAGAGCCTTTATGTACTTGTAATTGTGCTTTCATAAGTATACCTAGCGAATTGAAGCGTGTGGATATTTTTTACAGGTGGGTAAATCCACATATCATCATCTAGCCCATATGGTACTCCAATCTCCTAGAAAATAATAAGGAGAAGGATCGAACCCTAGGTTATCTTTTCCCCTTCTTCATTACTGCAGCCTCGCCTCTTCAATAATTACCTTAACAACATACTTGTGTAATGGTATAGTGTGTTTTGTTTACATCTTGTGTGTAATGTATAGAAATATCTTATTTACATCTATCCACCTCTATGAGGTGCCAAATTTGTAACTAATCGGTATAGCTATAACCCTAGTTGCGGGATTCGTGAGGTTATCAATAAGCATTTCCCTTCCTCTCTTTTCATAGTTCAACGTTGCAGCCAATTCATCTATCTTTGCATTAGAGAAAATATCCAACCCCATGTCCTCTCCTTGTACTCCTTAATCCTATGACATGCTCAATAAGTTGAACTATAATCCACAACTATAAAGTAGAAGAAATATTCATATACCACGGATATGAGTCAATGGTACAAATGTGTGGGTTTCACAAAGAAGGGGAGTTCAAACAAATTTCGTAAGACTCCAAATTTCTCCAAATTCCTTTACACAAAGTCGTTAACCATCACATGCCCTTCCTTGTTCATCAAAGTAGTTCTCACTACAAATATGCCTTCAAATGCTTCTCATGATCAACAACTCTATGGTTATACTTGCTAATTTTACACTTAGGAAGTTGGGACTTCCAAGTCTCGAACCCTAAATACTCTAGGTGGATATTACATTTCTGAATAAATTTCTTTCAAGGGTTCCTTAACTTCAACCTCAACCCTCTTTGTTTAGTGCTTCCTTCCTTTAGGTGTCATTCGGAAAAATATGTGCCCTAGGTATTTGCTACTATGCACCTTCTTTTAGTATTCGAGCGATGTAACCCTATTCAATTCACCCACAAACCCCTTTATGCCCTAACCGCTGGTTCAAAATCATTCAAGGAACCACACATAACTTTCACATGTTTCTCTAGTTTACTTCTTCTCCTCTAATCGCACAAGTGCGCCAATAACTCAATCGATCTCTAAGTTTTCTTGAATGCAAGGTCAAAATAACTTTGAATTGCCCCTTTTTATACTTTTCATAGGAACCACTACATTTTAACTTTTGACACATGTTTTTTCCTCTAAAAATTTTTACTTTCTTAATAAAATTCTTTTCTAATTTTTTTTTCTTTCGCATGACTTCTTTTCGCACTAGTGCATAACCTTCCAGCTACTTCTTACTTAGCCACTGGACCTCCTTACACCCACCTCCATGCGTTAAAGTACATAATCCTCTATGCCTCATACTAATTATTTTCCCATGCTACTACCTACCTCGTGTTACACTATGTGATCATTCTTCTCACGTGGTCTTCAACTTGAGAAATTTTCTTAAGAGCACCTTCATTCATAGTCATTCATAGCACCTATAACACCTTTTTCTCTCACACAAACCTTTCAAAGGATACCCTCAAACCTTCCAACTTATATCTAATCTTATGCCAACCATTTTTCTTATACCTACTCCACCCTACATTAAAAAAAGTATGCACGATCCTCTGCGCATGAACTCAAAAGATAACAATAAGCTTTACTACGCAAGCATGCTTATAACAAAAAAACACTGAACTAAGTTGACAAAGCATTGAAATGATGAAAAGAAACACATAAAAGGGAAATATAATCTAAGTAGTAATGCTTCCTTATTAAAAACACCAAGAAGCCTTATTTATAGTAGGGATTCAACCTACTCCCATTGAAGTAACTAGGAAATAAAGTGCCATCCAATGCCTACAATGACAAGCACATGATTCAAGTATTTTTGTTACTAAAAAGGTCCCAACCAATGTAATTTCAATTTCCTGGGTGGTGCACAAACTTGGAATCATATAGAAGAACCATATTTCCTACTTCAAATGTTTTGTTCCTTATGTGCCTATCATGCCAAGCCTTCTATCTCACCTTTTTCATCTTTCGCTCCAACGTGCAATGACACACTACTCGTCTAACTGCATCATTTTTTCAATGTGCTCTTCAACATCTTGTTCATCATATAGTCCTCCTGTGCAGCACGATACACATGGATGGTAACATAAATTCAACAGGAAATATAACCTCTACGCCAAACACCAATTGAAAGTGTGTTGCCTTATTCAACTATTTATAAGTGGTTCTATATGCCCAAAGTATAACAGATACTTTATCATCCCAATATTTTCTTCCAACATCATAAATTTTTTTCAATGTCTATCCTAGAATCTTGTTGAAAGGTTTAACAGCAGTACCATTAGCTTGGGGGTGATAGGGTGTAGTCTTATGGTGTGCTACCATAAACGTTGCCAATAAAATCTGATTGTCTCATTAAGGAAATGAGTTCCTCTATCACTATTAATCTTAATGGACATCCATACCTACTGATAATGTTTTCCCATAGAATCATGTTGTTGTAGCTTTGTGTAATCCTTTATAGGGTGCTTCTTACCCAACTTGTCGTAGATAATCTGTATAAGTTATAATATAGTGTGCTCTAGTCTACATGTGGGTGGTGAAATAGGACCTACAAAGTCAATATCCCATTTCTCAAAAGGTTTAGCACTTGTAATAGGCCTCAAAGGCATCTCATCTCTATTTCTAGGATTCCCAAGGCACTGAAAATGATCACATGCCTTGACATATTCTTTAATATCCTTGTACAAAGTTTCCCACCAAATTCTAACCATCAGAATATTGTGCATGGTAGAATCCCAACATAATGACCTCCTACAATTCCACCATGAGCTTCTTCTATAATAGCCTCACATTCATGCTCCAAAACACACCAACACAAAATTTCATCACGACCTAGCTTTTATAAATCTCCACTAATAAATTGGTAAGGTACCACGTGTATTACAAGTTACTTATTTTCTAATGTCTTCATTCCCTAGGGTCCTATCCAATGTGCACAACTCTGACTACAATATCCTCTTAATTTGTAGGTGTAAGGTTTAATATGAAAAGATGTGCATCTAGCATTGTATCCTCAATGATTTATGCATCCTCACCAGGATTGATCCTAGACAAATGATTAGGCCGAAATGAATTACTTTTCCCATTTTTACAAAAAAATTTAAACTCAAACTCCTAAAATAGTAGTATCCACCTATAAATGCACCCATGTAAAACATGCTTGTTGACCAAATCTTGAGCACCATATGGTCAGTAAAGAAGATAAATGGTGTTGCCAACAAGTATTATTTGAATTTGTGCAACTCATAAATAATGGAAAAATCCTCGCTCTTAGTAGTGGTATAATTTTGTTCCACTGCAGGTGTCAACTTCCTGCTTGTAAAACAAATGGGGTGGTCTATGATTCCTTCTTGGTTGTGCTAATATTTCCATGCCAATCATCCATGCCTGAACATGAAAGGTTTTCCATGAACAAAGTGCATAAAATAGTAAGTTTTCCTTAATGTTTTAAACACTTGTTGTTGCACGTCACCCCAATAGAATTTTCCTTTAATTTTTAACAATTCCTCCAAGGGCACAAAAATCTTTGCATAACCTTTTATTAATTTCTTGTAGTTACTTGTATGTTTTATAAATCCGCGCACTTTTCTGATTGTTAGGTTCTTCTAAACCCAAGATTACAACTATCTTGGTTGGGTCCACCAACAATCCTTCCTTACAAATTATATGCCCAAGTAAAGTGCAAAAGGTGTTGCAAATATGCACTTCTTAATGTTAAGAGAGATGCTCAACTGCCTGCACCTCTCAAACATGAGCCTTAGATTATCACAATGATCCTTGACTAAGCCATATACCATCCAATCATCCAAATACACCTACAATAACTTATGAATAAAATCCTGAAAGGCTTACACAATAATGCACGAGAACAAAGTAATGAAACATTTTTCAATCCAAAGGGCATAACTATGTATGAGAAACTTCCCCACTAAGTGGTGAAAGTTGTCTTTTTTTATCTTCCTTTGCAATGTGAACTTGATGATAACCTGAAAACCCATATGTAAAAGAATATATATATCACCCCAGAAATCCTCAAGAATTTCTTCTATGAATGGGGAAGGTAAAGGATCAATAACACATGAAGCATTAAGTTCCTATAGTCCACACAAATCCTTATCCTCCCATCCTTCTTAATGCTTATGACCATGGGGCTAATCCATTCAGATTCTTAAATAGCTCAATTATACCATAACTTGAGCATTTTGTCAATTTCTTTCTTTACCTTCATGCGCATATTAGGATTCATCTTGTAAGGCCTCTTCCTAACCGGGCACACACCTTTTTCAGCTTGATTTTCATCTCACCTAAATAAGGGTGTACCCCTTTAATTCATGATATCCCCATGGAAATAAGTCTTGGAAGTTGCACAAGAGTTTAATAATCTTAGCCACTTCCTTCTCGACTAGTAATCACCAATAATGGCCTCCTTCGTCTTCTGCATTTGTTCCAATGTTAACCTTCTTTGTCTCCATAGGGCCATGATACATGTGTGCCTTTTCATCTACTATGTCCATCACCTCACACATACCTTTAGTATAGTTAACATCTAGGTCATTACCTTCATCATCATCATGTAATAGGAACTAGTTTACCCTTTTCCTTTTCTTCCCAGGTGCAAACCATCTCTTCTCCTCTATCTCTTCAAGATTAAAGCATAATTCTAATAAATTTATCTAAATATTTCTAGCAGAAGTTCCTCATCTTTCACACTATCTCCCAAAGTAAGGCATTTCATAATCTGCAGTGCTTCATTAACCGGAGGCTTAGTAGAAAAATAATCAAAGTTATGAATCATACTTGAGGTCATCTCCTGCCAATTCACTATTTCTCATGTTAACTCTGCATGGACATACTATGCACATGCATAGATGGTTAAGGTGGAGTAGAACTTATGTACCTAGAGTGATGGTGGCAAGGCCTCCCCGCCCTTCCATCTAAAGTCTCTCAAAATTTTGGACGTGGTGCAAGGCAGGGGACTTCCCATGAAATTCACATTTATGAGAAGGTAAATTTCTCCTTAGAAACCTAGTAGAAAAGGTGATTCTTAATTCTCTCCATTCCAGTAAGTTTCCTCTATGTGTTTCCCATCACAAAGTATAGACCAACATATTTCTCTCGATCTCCTTCATTTATTCACTGGGCTTTAATGACACATAAAATACATCATGGTTTCCCTCACCGGTGTACCTAGGTACTTGATAATTCAAGTTCCTAACCATGCCGCAAAGTTCATTTTAAGAGACCTCTTGGAAATCAGAGGTGGAGAATGCACCGCGAATATCCATGGGCTGGTTTCGCGAGAAGGCGAATTTTTGGGGGTTGTATGAAAAAAATTTCACTGATTTTCAAGTGGCGCGGGATGAAGGCTATGACGTGCGCGGGATATTTTTGTTCGTCAAGAAAATGGGCTCGGCGCGCAATAGACCTTCAACAATGTTGTGGATAATCATAAACCAACTTTGACGCATTCGTGACGAGTACCTTTGCGATTAACGCCACCGAGGATGTTGTCGGCGTCTGCAGCCTCTCGACCTCGCTTCTCATCAACTCTCGTGGCACTTGTCTGTCAACAACCCATTTCTGTCGACGCGTCACCACGCCATGTCGCGCGTCAATACCTCCTATGTTCGCGTCAATACCTACTACTCTCGATGGCGTGCCACCACCGCCCATGTCGCACGTCACCACTGCCCATGTCGCTGGCGTCACCATCCGCCCATGTCATGCGTCAATACCTCCTCTGTGCGCGTCGTCACGCGCCCATGCTGGCGTTAATACCTCCTCAGCCATGCACGTTATGTCGCACGCCAATACCTCCTCATCGCGGCGTCAATACCTCCTTTGTCGCACGTCACCACTTTGCTCATCGCACGTCAATACCTCCTATCGCGCGTCATTCACTTCCCATGTCACGTGTCACCACTGCCCATGTCACGCGTCAATACCTCCCTGCTGCCGCGTCACCGCGCCCCATGTCGCGCGTCAATACCTCCTCTGTCGTGCGTCACCACTACCCATGTCGCGCGTCACCACTGCCCATGTCGCGCGTCAATACCACTCCTGCACGCGTTGCCTTATGTCACGCGTCACCACTGCCCATGTCACGTGTCAGCAAGCTGTTGTCGCACGTCAACAATCACAGGCTAACAGTAATCTGAATCTCTGGTGCTTAAGGGTATGCGAGTTAAAATTTCATAGTATTGGTAATTTGTTAAGCTACTTGAGGTATACTACCCGACGAATCAGCTAGGTTTTTATAGGAGATGTTTTCAAATGAAGGCGAAGCCGACCCCCTAGAAAAAATATACTATATATTTTAGGCGAATAGGACACCGACCCACTCCGAATAATTTGCCTTTTCAAATTTTCATAAAATGAAATTTTCGCCATATTACAAATATTCGCCGCTAAAATTATCCCATGAACCATGCACAACTTGATCATTTGAGTAATTGTTTTCTTTATTTCTCACCCAACCACTTCATACGTTACATACACCCAATTATCACAAGCAAAACTTGTGGTGTCACTAATTGACTTAGAATCATCCCATTGTATCATTCCTTCCTTAGATGGCTCAGTTACCTTAGGGTTTCTGATTAGGCACACATATATCCTGTTCAAGTCCTCTTCGCTCAAGGGCTCTACATATAAACAGCCTTGGCATCAATCAAAGGTATAATGATGTGCTCTTCCTTGTTCTCAAAGCTAATGCACCCCTTGTTAAAACAAAGATGAACATTATTGGCATAACACCAGGGTCACCCAAGTAGCATTGGGAAGTTATCTACTTCAGCAATCTCTAATACTTCAAATTCCCTAGTAAAATTGGCTCCCTAAATTGTAATAGTTTCATCCATTATTACTTTAATAGGCATCGCTCTAGTTGTGATCTACATATACGGGAAATTTGAAAGAAGGATGCAATGGTGGCCTTCTCATCGATTCCATGTATCCAATACTAAGTACATTAACCTTCACGCTTTCGTATCTATTAGAATTTTTCTAGAAGCCATTCATTTATGACTACATTTAGTGTTATTTCTTTGTCAAATTCATGATTATGTGGGGCATATTTTCATGGAGTTTTTTCCTATCGTGCTCAGATCCTATGCATGGTACCTTTTCTCATAACCATTAATCCTAAAAAGGGATGATTTTCTCTTGTTAAAACATTATACATACCTCCTTCAAGTTATTTACATCCTTATGTGGGAGTTCAACCTTTTTTCTTGATCCATGACACACGCATGCTCCTTCAGATCTGAATTTTCCCTCTACCGATCCATGATGACATCCATTGTCTCATGGTAATCTTCTTTTACGTTGTGCAACATCCAGATAATTAGAATTTATCACTTCTTTATTTGTTATAGGTGGCTTATACTTTGGAGGTTCACACGAACATGCAAAATTTACACGTGTAGTAATTAAAATAGGTTGTAATTGGATTAGGTTTTATCTTTGGCATCCATTGATCTTGAATTGCGTATTGTACCTTCTTAATCATCCACATACCATTGTATTACTTCGATGCTTTCTCATGTGCTCATATAAGTAAAGGACATTCTTAGAACTTGTGTTGGTTCCCACATCATGAGTAAACCACATTCAGAGGGCACTCACATTGATAATGATCAGAAGATCCACAAGTATAACAAGTTCCATCGGGAAATCCTCCTCTCGCCATTGCCACGACCTCGGCCTCTATTCCTATTTTCCTCATTAGTGCACCCTTCATTATGTTGTTTTCCATGTTCCTTAGATCTACTTGCTACACCAGTATCTAGCACACACCAGTCTTAATGGATTCATGAATATGATCAATCATTCTATAGTCAATGGTGTCACAAGTATGGGTTTTGAAATAGTACAATACATAGACACATTATTTCGATATTATGCTATAAGAGATGACATTTACTCCCATCATGTTCTAAATGGAAGATCTCACAATCCAACAACATGGTGTGCACCGAATTATGAGGGAATATATCCTTAATATGTCCTTTAACCTAGCAATCTATACACCATTTCCCATTACGCGTCTCATGAGATGAATTAGTAGAGAGTTTCTTTAACGATTTTCCATGGCTATAATCTGCACCTCTAAGAACATAATTACTGCATTTTCCACACTTCTAATTGCCTCAGCATGTAGAGCTACTTCCAAGGAATCACACAGATCAACAAAATTCTTATGAGACAGTGCCCTTATGAAAGAAGTCAACAATCCACCAACCAACCATTGGGCATAATGAATGGGATGTTTTTCATGAGAAATATTTGACAACAAAGTTTTAAAACACATGTCATATTCTCACACACTCTCTGATAATCTCTGCTTAATGTCCTTAAGTGCGTTGATATGTTTTTGCTCAAACTGTAGAATATGGAACTCAACTAGAAATGTAGAGTGTAAAGCATTATAATCCATCACAGTCTTGATGTGGGTCATAATTTTTGTACTAGCTATGCATGTGCCCTTGAATATTAGTAGAAAACTAACTTAATTTCCTATCGATGTAGTAATCCCTTTAGCATGCCATAGAAGCTCACACTTGTGCACATTCTCTATTGCATCCTCAATGCCCCTATATTATGGAAAGTTGAGAGACATCTTGTAGTAAACTTGTTGGGGCTGATGGGGGTGTGGACCCTATCCAACAGATCTAGAACTAGAGCCCCCACCAGCTTTTTCCTCCACTTCTAGAACCGCTTTGATCTGCTTGATCCTGATCCTCCTGATACACTTGATCCTCTGATGCTCCTGTAATAGGAATCGGACCAGAGGATGTGCTTCCTTGTGTCCTAATTGTAGTGCTAAATGAACTCCCATAGTCTATGAAGTTGTAGTACTTCTAGACATATTCCCAATATTCTACACACCCACGCTCTATCCCGATGAAGTGGCTAAAAATATTCCTCTGATGGACCCCCAAATAATGATGTCATCTATGTTGCCATAGGTGTATGTGTTGTTTGATGCACTTCTATATTTAAAGGAAAATGATATCTACTTGAAACTACTAGATTACCTATACTCACCTTCTTATCAATGATTAATTCTAGAACTGGAACACCAAGCACAAGGGCTAGGTCTCAGGTGGGATCAGATGTGTGCCCGTGGTCTTCAATATTTCCTCCTATGACATGCTCTCATCACAAGCCAAAGGGGCTCTCTACCACACTTCCTAAGGTTTAGAGAACTTGATGCTCTACCTCCATGTCTTCCACGTGAGCTACAAATCCTTCATGTGATCCATCCACCTCCAAAACTCCATAAGCTCCTCAACATTGTGCTTATTTGCTAATTCCCTATCATGTGCTTTATTATAATTTATCTACCTTTCTACCGCCTTGGGTAGGTTGCCATTTCACCACACTGCTCCTTTCCCTACACATGGCGGGGATTTAGATAGCCATTGGTATTTTCTCCAAACTTAGCAACATCGTCAAGATATTAATTTCCAAAGGAATAACGCATATGTAAGACCCTATAGGTTTGCACAAGAATTCAAAATCAGCAACTTCTACGGATAAGAATACATGGAAATAGCATACTCAAAGTATAACCGCCTACTACACTAGCCCACCAATGATCTACAACACAAGTCCAAGCTTTATCTACATCAAATAAAGTTTGATAATCTTCATGCATCCAAACCCTTAGCCTATATTCCCATCTTTTCTTTGATGTGTATGTTGATAACCACTCATACAATTCTATTGGAAAAAGGATGAAAAACATCTCATAGAGATCATGATATAGATGTTCTTCCACCCACTTACGCACATTGAAATTAGGTCTAGAACCATATCTCTATGCAAAATAATCTTATCTATTGTTTACCCAACTTTCAATGCTCACAAGAGTCAATTTATACACCATTGACATGCACCATCTTGAAAGACAGTTTGAAAAGAGGTCCGATAATAGAACCAAAATGTAGTATTTTATTTTCACTAGATGCCTATGTGCATTGGAACTTCATCTAGATAGATCGAATGCTCACCCGAAGCATGCGAAGCTACCAGGTCCCTCCTTTGTGAAAGCTTGTCAAGATGTTAATATGCACGTTTATATTAACCATTAACGGTTCATACTCTTAAGTGCAAATCATAAAATTCATCATATAAAACACATGTAATAATGAAGACTAACATATCAAACCATTACTAAGATCAAATTCACATCATGCAACCACCATGATCAAAGACATCTATTACTAAGAATCTAACCACAATTTTCCATTGGTAACCAAAAGATTACATAACAAAAGATGGGTAAATAATCACAATCACTAGTGAGTCATGCGTGCTATAATATCAAAGCAACATAACTCTACTACAACATGAGATCATAAAAATAATGAAATACAACTAGTATATATAGGGGTGGGGACTTTACCTACCGCCTATGCATTCCCAAAAATATCCCGCATGCTCGAATAACAATGCGAACATAAAAGTAACTTAGAATGCATACATGCTAGCCTATTAATAGATTAAACCTATAAATAAAATCTACTTTTAATCATATTAATAGATCAAACTATGCATGACCTTTGATCTTTATCTCGTATGTGCTTTATCCTTGTAAACAAAAAAGAGGTGTTAGTATGTAAATGCAAACTAAGAAATTATCTAAACTAATTACTAAACTAACATTTCTAATTGTTACCTCAGATAGAGCAAGATGGAAAGGAAGGAGAATATAATACCTACACTTACCTAAAATATTGCACAACTCCTTTGATGTGGTGGATTTTCTCTTGGATTACTTGTTGGATGCTTTAGATTTTGGAGACACTTGGGCAGCACCTCCCCTTGATTTTCCTTTGATTTTCTTGATGATTTCTCAATGAAAGATGACTTTGATTGGAATAAATTGAAGATGGATTTTGGATGAATAAAAGAGCATAATTTTATTATGGATTCTTGAGATGTTATCCCAAGATTACTCGCATAGAGGATGATAATTCAATTTATAGTTTGTGGGTGGACGATTCAATGGCTAAGATGAAGCCATGATGGATTGAGATCAAGAGTGGAGGATTCATGCGAGAGTGGAGGATTATATAATTTCAAAGAAGATTCAAATGAGGGTGAGAGGTTTATTTGGATTTGTAAATGGAGGGAAGTTTAGAGAGGCTTCTAGAAATAGAAGCCTTTAGATTTAGAGGTGCGAGGATGTGATTAGATTAAGATTAGATTAGGTTAAATAAATATGATTAGGGATGTGATTTGATGGAAATGCTAGGTGTAAGGATGTGTAGAGTAGGTGGTGGGTGAGATTTAGGAGTATTAAATTTGTATAAAATGTTAATGAAAGATTCGATGATAATAGTAAATTAAATTAAATAATGATAAAATGGGATATAATAATGGATTGTGATTAATTAAAAATGTGAAATTTATTCTAATTCTATAGTTAATCTAATATTAAGAACAACAATAAATAATATATATAAGCCTAAAGAAAATGACCCAAGCAACTAAGTAAATAAAAATGTGAAACCCTAATTAACAAGTAGGGTTGGGAAGAACTAAATCGATTCAATGAGCTTGCTAGACTATTTCGTAGAGGTGGCTAGAGAAATATAAAGAGGAAATGATTGTGCCAAAGTCTAGAAAAGTACATATCTAAGAAATTTGAGTGAACTAGGGCACCTAGAGAGGATTAGGGTGCTGTTGGCACTCTAGTTTGAGTTCTGGGCACCCTGGTCTGTGCAAGAGGTCTAAAAACCATATTTATAGGGTTGTAAGGTGATGCAAATCCTTCACTACATGTCGTATGTATTTCATTGCAATGTATCAAATGTCTTTGGTAATCAAATATGAAGAGAAGACATGTAAAACCCAAAATGAGCATCAAACCCTAAAAAATAAAGATACAAATGAAGGGGTTGGACTATCCTCAGTGGCCATAATGGTGGACTTACTAACTAAGCGTTGCACTACATCTCAGACCTAATGTAGTTCTATGTGTGTGTGTGAAATCATTCCCTAGGTTCTCTTTTTCCAGTCACACTTTGTGAAAGTAACGAGAAATAAATATGTGTAGAAATGTAATAAAATGGTGGATGGAATAGAATAAACTTCCCTCCTATACAGTGTGATGCAGATGAACTAGCCTTGTGCTTTGTGATGGAGCTAGATGGATGCAAATGAGATCTAGATGCCTTTGATAGATGCAAATCTAGGTGGATGATAGTAGTTAGTGTTTGATCCCTCATTATGGTATCATAACTTTATATTTATATGGTTCTATTGTTCTAATTTTGTAATTAACCCGAAAAAACAAACCACTAAAAATATGGAAAGCCCAAATGGATAGAAAGTTCCCAAAAGATGGAAGTAAAGTGGGAAAAGGATTAGGATGCCCGACTTAGACCAGTGGCACCTATGGGCACCCCAATACTGGGCCAGGTGCCCCCAAGGATAAAATGACATAAAATGACAAAATAAATTGGGCATGTATGTGTGGGAGGTCGACAGTGATGATAAAAAGAAAAGTAAAATGACCAAAAGATGGGGTTAATTAGTAATTTATTTACTCAAAAACTATATGAATAATAGTATGAGACCGAGACTAAATAATACCCAAAGTGCATGATTTAGTGTCTACATTTTCCCCCACTTTATGTTGGTGAGTAGAATGCTTGGTAACATAAAGTAGATAGAGATGTGTACCTGATGTCCATGTAGAGTGATGTAGGAAATGTGTCGAAGGACTAGAAAAAGCGTGGAGTGACAAAAAGATGGAGTGTGGAAACTAAAGATGCAAAAGAGCAAAAAGTGATGAGAGTGAACCTAGGGCAGAAATGCATGTGTAGTTACCGATGTGTGTGATGTACCTGCATGTTAGTATGGTGTGTGTGCTACCACAAAATGTTGTTGTTGATGCCATTTTTGTTGTTGTTGTTTACTCCATTGTTGTTGTTAACTGCTTGCTTCTCATATGGTCGACCTATAAGGAGAAGATGATCAAGTAGTCAAATACACATGTATATATGTCAAAAACGTATGTAAATATGCATGTATATAGTAAAAATCATGTAATGGAAATGAAAATGTAAAAGGAACATGTGCATCTGATTCGTGATGAGAGAAAGAGCGTAGACAAGATATCCTGTACTATGAGTTTTTGGGCAATCTCACGCCACCTTGGCTGAAGAAGTGAAGGGAGAAAGTTGCATTATTCTCCAACCTATAACTACTTCTCTGAAGTATGTATGTGAAGAGATCTTTATACTACCTAGTTTTTTGGGTGATCTAACGCTATTGGCTAAAGTAGTGCAGAGAGGAAATACGATGTATCCTCTAGCCTGTAACTACTCCATAGAATGCTAAGGACAACCATGTCCTGTAAAATCCACTATGTATGGGGTTCGTACACTGGTTTGAACCCACTTGTTGTATAACCCACAATGTCACAGACGGAAAACTAAACTAAATTGTACCAATAGAAAGCGTTGTGTAGTGTGTAAAATCCCAAATGATTCCCCCTCTTTGGGGGTGCATGCGATGTCATTGATAGGAGAATGTGGCCCCAAAAGAGGACGAACCACATAAAATTTTCCCTACGGGGAAGGGAATGCACTTGGTAGAAACTAAGGTACACACAAACAAGTGGATAGAAACAAGTGTTAGTACAAACAAACATGCATGTAAAATACAAATGTACGCTACATAAATAATGTGTAAGATAGAATGCAAGTAAACATGCAATAAGGTAATATAGACTGCAAAAGCGGTTTGAAAACATGGGACACTACTCACGATGTCAAAAAACACATCAGGCCATAATGGTTGTTATAGTGCCCACATTTTTATAGCCTCATTTATTTGCTGTTCCTTCTTCTCATAGACATGTTTCGGTAGGGATTTGATATATTTTGGACATTACATTAGGATATTTGATCTTATTAGACATGTATGGAGATTTGGTGTATAGCACCAATTTAGCTTGATTACTATGTTGTCACCTTATCTTATGATGTCATGGATACTAACTGATATGATGTTGTTCGGACCTCATTTATATTTGATGGATACTCAGTTTGATTTCATGTTTGGATTCTATGGATGAATATCACTTTATCTTTATGGCTAACTCATGGTGGATTGTGTATAATTATGCATGTTGTCACATTTTCGATTCCAGAATGATGATATGCTAGCATAGAAATTATTTGACTTCTTATTGATTAGTTGATTCACATTTTATCAGACATGTGTGTTTAATGTGTGCAATGAGTGTGCAGGTGACAGGTCATAGGAGAACGTGGGATTCAAGCTAGCTACACAATTTTACACAAGCAGCCCACGGGGCTAAGTCCTAGCCGTGTTTATTGTATGAGGCCTTAGTATTAGAGTTTATTGTTTTGGGCACCATGAGTGACCCTCCTTTGTAATGTAATATGTCTTGTATTATTAATTTTGCTTAGGGTGTTTAGTTTGTGTTGTAAACTTGTTTTGGGGACTTAATGGCCCCACTTGCATTAAGTTTTGAGTTTGATTAATTTGGTATTTAATTAAAAGGGATTAGGGTCACATGTGAACCCTTGGGTGGGCCCCACACCCTCTACCCTTGTGCCCAAATATGCCAAACCCGAAATTGGGCTATTTTGGGCATTTTAAGTGACCCCTTTTTAGTTTGGGAGTTCACTTAGCATGAAAATGGGCCCTTGGACCCTACCTAATAGGTAGGGGGGCTTAATTCCAAGGCATAGAGGGAGTTTCCCTCCCATTTTGCCTCCCTTTGGTCACATCCATGTAAGGGGGATGGGGATGTGTGTTTTGTTAAAAGTTGCACAAGTTTGTTTTGTTTATCATTTTGGGTAATTTGGGAGAAGAGGGTTAAAAGCTATTTTATCCTTTCTTTCTTTTATCTTGGGAATCTTTGACCTTGAGGGAAGAGAGGGGTGACACATGTCACCCCTCATTTGTGAGGATTTTTGTTGGCTCCTCTTCAAATTCTCCCTCATGGGGAAAGAAGAGAACTTTTTTTGGGAGCTTTTGCTTGGAGGCTTGTGGATTTTGGAGCTAGAGCTTGCTTGGGTCAAGAAGTGGAAAAGTTAGAAGTTGGAGAGATTTTGGAGGTAGGCTCCTTGAGCTCATTTGTGTGTTTTATATCATGTTAGATATTAGTCTTGGTTATTTAAAATGTGTGTTGTTGCATGTTGATTTTAATTGTTGTTTTACTTTATTTTGCTCCATCCATCATATGGCATGATGGAGTTTTGGAGTTTGTGGGGGAAGAGAGAGGGATTTTTCCCTCTCAATCCTCATGGCTTGATGGGAAAGCCTTGTAGGATTTTAGTTACTCCCCTCAAAATGGTTTGAGGTGGGGAAGGTGGTTCATATGGCTTGAACCTCCTTCCCCATTCTTGGTGAGGAAACCCCTTTGGGGTTTGAAAATCCTTCCAAGAAGGATTTGGTGAAAGGATGGAGAAATAAGGAGGGTTTGAATGACTTTGGAGGAATAAGGAGGGTGTGGAGATCTTGGTTTTGTGCAACCAATGTTGGTTACCACTTTTGGCATTTGGAGAACTCCTTTCTTCTCTTCCCCATTTTAGAGGTAGAACATGGTTTCTCCTTTTTTTCTTCTTTGCAAAATTGGTGATTTGTTTTAATATTTGTTTTGCCTTATGTGAATGTAATGTTGGTTGTTCTCCCTTACTCTTGTGAAAATTTGTGGATAGTAGTCCTCTTTCCCATGGGCTTGGGGGAGGCTAACATGCATTCCAACCTTGGAAAGGCATGTAATGATGCCTAAAGGTTGGGTGGTTAACAAGCCATGTTCTCTTGGAGTTGGATTCATGTAAGAGTATTCGAGTTTGGAGCTCAAGTTGGTGATTGTTGGAGTTTCCTTGTCCTCTTGGTTCTCTTTGGATTCTATCATCCTTTTATGGACTCTTTTGTTATTGTATCTTGAAGAGTAGGGTTATGTGAAAGTCTTCATTTCTTGTAAAAATTCTCCTCTTTATATTTAGCATTATTTGTAAACGTGAGTAATGAGTGCTTGAGCAATCTCTCTCTTCAATATTGCAAAGAAACTTGTAATAAGGTTATTGAGTATTTCACATAGATTGTAACATGTTGGATTAGTTGTGCTTAAGCCATTGGAAAATAAACCTTGTAAAAGAGTTATTGATTTGAATATGTATTGATTTGTAAACTCCTTTTTGGAAGGAAAAGTTGTTTATTGGAAACATGTCTCTTCAAAAGAAAATATATTACTTATTGGAGATCTTACTTGTGTGTAAATCAAACCTTAAATTTTCTTTGCATTTGAAAGGAAGTTAGTTCAATATGGAGTTTGTAGGTTCATTGTGTGAGAATGTTAGTCTTCTTGCTCTATCACTCCTTATAAATTGTTAGACTTTTGTTTTAGCTTCTCCTCTTGTATCAACATAACTTTACCATATGCATTTCTCTTCACATAATGGAATGAATCCTTTTGATTTAATATTGTCAACAATAAAATACATATAATATTTGCATAGTCCACTAGTTTGAAGACCAAATTTTATTATTCATATAGTTCATATAGTTTTCAAACCAGATTTTTATTATTCACAACTTGAGGTAAATAGTTTAATATTTTAAATAGTACAAATATATAAAACAAAAATACTAAAAAATAAATTTTATATTAGTCATATTTTATTTGTATATTATTATAACTAAGTATTGTAGATTAATATCTTGAAATATATTATGAAACATTATATATATATATATATATATATATATATATATATATATATATATATATATGTATAACAATTTATATATATACGTATTAAAATTAAAAAAAAAAAAAAATAAAAATAAATAAATAAATAAACAAAAAAGGGAAACAAGATTGGGGAGGGCCGAACCCCTCCCCACTCCCTATGTGGCCACCACCCACTATTTCCCCCCTGCGCTCTCCCCACTTTGCCGTGTTGCCTTTGCGCGCCGCCCACTCCCCACACCGCCGTTGCCGCCGCCGCCACGCCCACTCCCCACTACCGCGTAGAACTCCCCCTCTCCATGCCACCGCCACCTATGCAACACCCATACCACCATCCTCCTCTCCCATCCCCATGCGGCGCTCGAGCCTCTCCCCCTTCCTCGCATCTACGTACCTACGCCATACCCTTCGACCTCCCTTCCACGCAGTCACCCCGACAAACTTCGCCTCCCTTCCGCTTTCACCCTCAAAACCGCCACCTCTCTCCAAATCCACAGCCACACATACCCTAAAAACATTTACATTTCACTAATGGGTGTTGCTATAGATTGCATAACCAAAGATCATGAAGATCAGTCCTTTCAAAACAAGAATAAAGCCTCCACAATTCCTCAACCTGCACAAAAAAAAGAAACCAGAAAAAAAATAAGAGAAAATGATATGGAAAAGAAAAGATAAAGATGATTAGGGCATCCTTAGGGCAAGTTCAAAATCAAAGGTCAAGATTTGTTTCATCCTAGGGCTCACAAAATACCCTACACCCTTTAAGTCATAATCATTTTATGGGAATGGGAAAATAACAATTGTGGGGTGTGTGGGAAAACTATTAAATAAAAGGGAAAATTAATAAATATTAAAAGGGGTGTAGTAACTTTTATAAGTGACCTTAGTAAGCTCAACAGGAATGAATAATTAGATTACTAGGGGCAAGTGAGTTATTTAATTTTTGAGCAAATTAATTTAGTTAAAATAAATAATAATGGAGATCGGTTTAGGGTTCGTATTAATTACTTTAAAAAAATTTACCCAAAATTTTAGTTGCATTTTGGTGTGGCGGTGTCCCGAGGCGGGGCATTACGATTGTATATAAAAAAATGTGCACACCAAACAAAGGGCAAGGCTTGTATACAATAGTAATTATAAAAAATAAGTACAAACAACAGATAACCATGGAAGTAAATAATCTTGCAAAAAAATCTTACACATGAAGCACCCATTAGCATGTTAGAAAGATAACACATATGTAAAAAAGTGTGTATAAGCAAGTAATGTAGAGTGTTAAGTACAAAATGAAACAATATCATTTCAAAGAGACGAATGTGGATGCCCCAGTGACCGTTGTAGGAGTGGTAGAAGGAGAGCATCCATGTTTCATGTAATAGATCTATATCTGTGATCACAACTAGAGAAAGGTGTAAACGCACATGTGTGTATATGATAAAGATAGTGATAGACAAGAATACTATCTAGCATGTGTAATAAGATGACCATATACAAGAAAATTTAAGCAAGAGTAAAAACCAAGATATGCAATATGTGTGGATGGATGAAATGGAATGAAAGATAAATGATGGAAGAATACATGCTCGAGTGAATGGAAGTGTTTACAAAGTGAGGTTCATTTATTTTTCCCCCTTAGTAGTCAAGAATGAACCATAAACAAGAGTTCGTCATCGGGATGGTAGGGTGATAAGAGACACCTACCAAAGATCAAGTTTGCATGAAGCAAAGTGGAAGCATGGTAGGCAAGAGTAATAGTAGGACTATGCGGTGGTGGAATTCACAATGTGTCTTGACCAACAATAGAAGGGGTAGCTGCTTTGAAAAAATGATTGGCTTCTGAAGTGGTGTAGGATGAGGAGGTATTTTGAATGGTGGTAGCTTTTGTGGTGTTGATGACATTGTCAAAGGCTTGATATGACACTAAGTTGCACTGAATTTTAAAGGAGGTTGATTAGATTGACTTGTTAATGCTGTAGATGCCTTGAGAGGAGGGGGAGTGAGACTAATTTTAAGAGGTGGTTGCTTGACTTGAGTAGATTACATAGGTTGCACTTGAGTGATGGAAGACGAAACATTAGAAGTGATGAACGCATGTTCTAAGTAGACATTGATTAAATCAGATTTAGGAACCCATTGAGGTAGATTATTTGTAGATGGGCATGTAAGATAATGTTGTATAGTGAATGTGATAAATCCTTGACACTCAAGATGTTTGATATGTCATTGTAAAGCATGGAAATCATTGTCATTATGTCCATTGATTCAATGATAATGGCAATATGGACGCCCTTGATATTTTTCTAATTCATAAGGAGGATAACAATGTGTAGGAAGTAAAGTGATCAAGTGGTGGCTAAGGATCTCGGTAAGAAGGTCATGGTGTTGAGTATTGTAATCAAGGATGAGAGGATATGGTAATAATATGGCTTGAGGCTCACTAGTATGAGTATTTATAGTATACATAGAATGAGAATGAGACGTAGAAGGAGAATAAACATGTGCTTGAGAAGCATCCTTAAGTTTTTGAACTTACAATTTGAGAAATGTAATTATGGATTCCATGACCTTAAATTTATCTTGAAATAAAAGAATGTAGAACTTGAATTGACAATAGGAGTTTATTAAATGGAGGATTACTAGGCTCGTCAAATGCGAGTGATGTGGAATTTATTTTAATTATATAGTTAGTCTTATATTAAGAAAAACAATAAATAAAAAATATAAGACTAAAGGAAATGACCCAATCAATTAAGTAAATAAAAATGTGAAACCCCAATTAACAAGTAGGGTTAGAAAGAACTTAGCTGATTCGATGAGCTTGTTGGATTGTGTTTAGAAATGGATGGAGAAACAAGAGGAGGAAATGACTGTGCTGAAGTCTAGAAAAGTGTAGATATGAGCAATCTGAGTGGACTCAAGCACCTTGGAGAAGATCAAGGTGCTCGTGGGCAACCTAGTCGAGTTCTGGGCACCTTGTCTCATGTAGGAGGTCCACAAGCTAGATTTTCAAGGTTACAAGGTGATGTGAAGCCTTCACTTCTCTGTCATATGTATTTTGTTGCACTTTGTGCTAGATGTCACTTGGTAATCAAATATGAAAAGAAGACTCAGTAAAACCACGAAATGAGCATCAAAAACTAAAAAAAGAATGCAAATGAAGGGTTCGAGACTACCACTTAGTGGCCAAAATGGTGGAATTACTAATCGAGCGCTACACTATATCTCGGGCCGATGTATGTAGTTGTGTGTGTGTGTGTGTGTGTGTGTGTGTGTGTGTGTGTGAAATCATGCACTAGGTGCTCTTGTGCCAGTCATACTTTGTGAAAGTAACATGCAATAACTATGCGTAGAAATCTAATAAAATGATGGATGCAAATGAGCTTTAGATGCCTTTGATGGATGCAACTCTAGGTGGATGATAGTAGTGACTAGTGTTTGGTCCCTCATTATGGTCTCATAACTTTATATTTATATGGTTCTCTTTTTTAATTTTGTAATTAACATCGAAAAGGCCGAAAATAACAATATGGAAATGAAAAATGGCTAAAAAGTCCATAAAAGATGGAAGTAAAGTGGAAAAATGATCGGGGTGCCTCGACTGGGACTAGGACACTGGGCACCCAAGATTAGCCGGGTGCCCCAATCAAGGCTAAAATGATGAAAAATGACAAAAATAGACTAGGCATGTATGTGTGGGAGGTCGGTAGTGCTGATAAAAAGAAAAGTAAAATGGCCAAAAGATAGGGGTTAATTAGTCCTTTCTTCACTCAAAACCATATTAAGAGTAGTATGAGATTAGGACTAAAAATACCCAAGTGCTTGATTTAGTATCTGTAGATTTAAAGGTCTAATGATGAAATGATAAGATTAATGATAAATGATAAAGGATAAATATGATAAAATAGATTATTATTAATAATTAATATTGCGATTAATTATTATATGGGTGATCTTGGGATATTTGTGGGACATGTTAATCGTAATTAACCATGTCGACATTTTAGATGTCTACATTTTCCCCCTCTTTGAATGGTTATTGTGTAGCAATGAACAGTTCAAAGAAAAGAAGAGAAAATGTTAGGATGGTGATATGATGCCCCCTTGAGGGGTTAGGTGGGGAGGAACAAGTTGGGTAACCACTCGAAAAGAGGAGAGGCCCAAGTTAGTAGATGAGAGATGATTAGAGAATAAGACTATTTGAGGATTAGAAGATTAGGATTAGAGGATTGTAAGATATGAGGATTCAGAGGATGAGGATTTGAGGATTAGAAGATGATGATTAGAAGATGAGGATTAGAGGATTAGAATATTTGAGGATTTTGGAGTAGAGGGTTAGGAGAGAGGATTAGAGGAGTAGAAGAGTAGAAGATTAGGGGATATTGGATGTTGGAGTAGAAGATGCCTCAATCAACAATGTATGACAAGGGTGAAGATTTAGGATGTTGGATTAGAGGATTCCCTAGTCAAGGGGTTAGGTGTTGAGGATTTTAGATTTGAGGATGTTGGATTTTGAAAATGTTAGATTTTGAGATGCCCTAGTCAAGGGGTAGGATTTGAATAGTTGAGGATGTTGGATTAGAAGATGTTAGATTTTGAGATGCCCCAGTCAAGGGGGTGGGATTTGAATAGTTGAGGATGTTGGATTGGAAGATGTTAATAAGGATTGGGTTTGATGATCAGGTTTGACTAATGAGAGGATGTTAGAATATTCCCTAGCCAAGGGGTGAGGATTTTGGATGTTGGATGTGAGATGATAAGATTTAGATGTGGATATTGATTGATTGATAAAGGATTGATTAGATAGGAGGATGAGGAGGTTAGATAGTTAGTTAGATGATGATGAGGATTAGGTGTGGTGATGATAAGGTTAAAAGATGATGATATAAGGGGGTGTGCTACCATAAAGTGCCCACTTGTTATCATCATTAGCAATGTTATGAATGTGGCATAGAGCAAGATGCATCAAGGTATAAAGACCATGATGATTAAATTTTCAAATTCCCTTGTCCTCATATCATTAGATAGATTAATATAAAAATATGGTCCTCATATCATTGGACCGGAAAAAGTGGCCTCGCATCATGCATGCAAAATAAAAAAGAAACAAAAGGGACCTCATATCATCGGCCAAAATGTAAATAGATAAGAAAACAAAAAAAAACAAAAACAAACATTACAATTTTGTATTTTTATTTTTTGTTTTGTGAATTTTTTGATTTTAAGATGTTTGAATTTTTTTAGATTGTTGGATTTTGGATGTTTAGATTATTTGATGGTGGATGTTGAGATGTTGGATTTGGGATGGGGGAATGGTTGAATATAGGAAAGATGAAAGGATTCAGAATGTGATAACTCATGGGGGATGGGAAATGGATGTGAATTTCTCCTATAAGTCCCAAAGTGTGTTTGGGTAGGATGAAAGGGAAGGATTGAGAGAATTTGGATAGGTTGGATAAGATAGGAATTGGTTGATAGATTAGGATTAGATGGGATGTGGGATGGGAGATAAATAGGATGAGGGATGTGGTAGAGGATAAGATGGGGATATGGAAGATGATAAGATATGCCCCCATGTATAGGGGATGGATTGAGGGATAAATGTGGTGTGCCCTCAAGTGTAAAGTAGGGTGGCTTGATGGATGGATGGGTTCAATTTTTTCCTAGGTGTAGGGTAGGATGGGAAGTGAGGGGTATATAAAATGGATGATTCCCTAATGGATGATAGTAAGGCTTCCCCTAGTCATGATGATGATAGTTGAAAAGGGACATGAGGAGGATTTGGTGAAAAAAGAAAGCATTATTGTCTTCCCATGGATTTTCAATCCAAGGGAAAAAGGATGTGGATGATGATGGATGGAATAATATCAAGCGATGAATAAAAGATGAGCCTAAAGACACATGTTTAAGAAAAAATTTATACTAAAACAAAAGTGTGACCAAGGTTTAAACACTACCTGAAAAAATGCAAGCCCTATGTCTCTTCGAGATCGAAGTGTGTGTGATTGTGATGGTTAATTACCACTTGAAGTGAATACATAATGGGTAGTGTGTGAAGACAAACTAGCCAATGTATAGGAAGTGATTAAGTCAAATAGGTTGATGTAAGGTGAATGAAAGGCTAAGTCGTGCATTTCTTTTCTACCTGTCGGCCAGTGTCCATAGTCCCGAAGGAGATACATCTGATTATTTCACAACATTAATCTACTTACCAGCTAGGTGTCCTATAGCCTTAGTAAGAGTTTGGAAAAATCCCTAGAGAGAGTCTTGAGGTGGGTTTCATATGATTTTTAAAATTTTGATATGATTTTTACTTTTTGATATTTTTTTGCATAAAGAGATTCCACTCTCTCAAGAAATATCAAGGGTTAAGAATCACCATTGGCTTGATGGGGGATGGAAATGAGTGTGGTGATGACATTGGCTAGAGTGTCAAAAAGATTCACCCAAGGTCTTAACCACAAGTTGATTAAGTGTGATAAAGTGTGTGGATCACTAGGAGGAAAATTGTGCTTGAATGCTGGAAGGAATGATATACCAAGATCACACAATTGTAGTAGGTAGTATTATCTTACAACATGTGTGAGAAAGTTAACAATGTTCAAATTAATGGATTGGAAGAGGATATAAATGTATGTGATGATAAAAGGGATGAGATGCAAAGGTATTTGGATGTTGGATGGAAGGAGGATGAGTGGGAAGGAAATAAAATATGCACATGTGAGGTGAGGAATTATGTGCTCAATCCATTTTTAGGTGTTTGGTATTTGTATGGGAATTAAATGATTTATTGGGTTGAGTGTTTAGGATGGTAGGATCAAAAAGAGGAGTGGTATGAAATGGTTGTGGATGGAGTGTTGAGAGGGACGTTGGTAATGTTATGTTTATAACCAAAGCTAAAATGACTTGGATTTTGATGAAGGGAGATGGGTTTGTGAACACATTATTCATGGATGCCTAATACTTTGCCTCAGTGTTTCATATTAGAGAACATATTTTTTGGATATAGGATATGAAGTGGATGGGGAAGATGAGGCCATGTGGTCATCATAAGAATGGGGGTTCTAATTTTATCATCCGCTAAGAGGTTGGGAATTAAAAAGGATGGGGGTGAGATATGTTTAGGTTTGTGGTTGGTGAGAGATGATGAGATTTGGATGGTTAATTGATATTTGGATGTGTCTTGAATGTTGGAAGGATGATATGATGATCACACAATTAGGGAGAGAATTAGGATGGTGTAGAACATGTCACAGAAAGCATGATTTAGTGTTGAATGATATGGATTAAGAGGATATAAATTATGTGATGATAAGAAAAGGACTGAGATTAAAAGGTATTTGGATGTTGGATTTGAGTGGGAAGGAAATAACATCCATGCGTAGGTTTAATTATGTGCTCAATCCATTTTTAGGTGTTTGGTAATTGTATGGGAATTAAATGATTTATTGGGTTGAGTGGTTGGGATGGTAGTATCAAAAAGAGGAGTGGTAGAAATGGGTTGGGTTGTGTGTGGGAGGGATACTTGGTAATGTTATGTTTATAACCTAAGCTAAAACGAGTTGGATTTTGATAAAGGGAGATGGGTTTAATGAAGGCATTATTCATGGATGCCTAATATTTTGCCTCGATGTTTCATATTAGAGAACATATTTTTGGATGTAGGATATGAAGTGGATGGGGAGGATGAGGTCATGTGGTCATCATAAGACTAGGGGGTTCTAGTTTTCTCATCTGTTAAGAAGCTGGACTTAACAAAGGATGGGAGGTGAGATATGTTTAGGTTTGTGGTCGGTGAGGGATGATGAGATTTGGATGGTTAATGATATTTGGATGTCAAGTGGGATTTTGATGGTGGGCGATGGTTAGGGATAGGATTGGGATGGAAAGGTGGTGGATAAAGAGCTACACGAATAATAATTCATTTTTTAATGAGGTTTTGGATATAAGACCTAAATTACATGCAATGGTTGGTCGAATGTCCATGGGTGTGATGGAAGTCATAAATAATATTGTCATTAATAACAAGATGGTTTGGGGAGATTTTTATGCATCTTTGATTTTATTGGGGGATGGATGATCATGTTGAAGGTTTTTAGATGATGGAAGATGGTGGTCAAGGATTCTCCTAAAGGAGTGAATCGGTTTGGGTTAAATAGTTTTAGGGGAGTAGGAAGTAAAGGTGTGGGATTGGTTGGATTATGATATGTTTTAGTTTTTGGGATTTATGAGTGGGATTAAATTATTGTGTCTTATAAGATTAAGGGGATGGATTAAGCCTGGGGGCTGAAATGGATGGTTTGGGCTTGGAGGTGAAGTACTTTGGTTGATTTTGGATTAGTTGGAGTATGTGGTTTTGAGGTAGATGGTTTTGGATTACGATTAGATTGTTTGATATTAGAATATGTAGATGAAGGGGATGGGTTTAATCTAGAGGAAGGGGATGGGTGTGATATGGGGGTCACTTTATATTTAGGTAATGTTGAGGATGAAGGATATTCAGTGTTGTAGGAGCCTCATTAGCGTTGGTCAATTTAGGGGATGGAGTAGATGAAGGTGGCATATGAGGCTTGTTAGATTGGGTTGAAGATGGGTTATGGAGAGGATTGGTATTGGGTTGGTTAGTATTAAAGTTTTGATGTAGGAATCATGTTAGATGTTTGAGGATTGGGGGATGAGGAAGATAAAAGAGGATTAGTGGATAGGATAGTGTTGGGTTTGGGTGATGAAGGAGTTAAGATAGGATTAGATGTGGATGGATAATGAGATGTGGAATAGGATCCACATTAAGATGATTTAGGATTAGGGTAGAAGGGGATGGGGATGACTTAGGAGTGAAGTGGATGAAATAATATTGGGATTAGGTGGTGGAGGAGATGAAATAGGATTAGAGGATGAGTTTGATGGTGGATTAGGGAATATGAGACTATCGAGAGAAAGTCTTGTAGGATCAGATTCGGATGAGGAATATGATGAGGAAAGAGGACTAAGATGAGATGTGGGGATGATTATTTTAGATGAAGTTGTTGGGATCATTTTGGATATGTGAATGAGACTTGATGATAATTATGATGATTGTTTTGGGATTTGAGGTTTTGGATGGAGTAGTATTATTTGCATGAGGTTTTATGAGAGAGAGGTGTTGGTTATGATGTGATAGGGGATTTGGGGGTTGGGGTTTAGGATGGTTGTTTGGGTTTGGGATTGGTGGATAGAATAGTAAGGACATAAAGGAGGTCCTCTTTATCTAGGTCAAATTTAGTGAGGTGGTCAAAGTAGATGAAATTTTCTTGTGGAGATAGTGGTTTAAGATGATTAGGTTGGGGTGTGGATTGGGAAGGAAGTCAATGGGGTGAAAATTAGGGATGTTATGAGGGGGAAATTGTGTAGGATTGGGGAATGGGGATGATAGTTTAGGGGGTGATTAGTTGATTGAATATTGAAGATTAACACCCTAGTCATGCTTTAGCACATCACTCAGCCTAGACCGAGCATTTACCGAAGTGCGCAAAGGTACATGTCCCTCTTTATGGTTGCTATAGTAGGATGTTAGCGTGATGAAGGAAGAAACATATAGATCCATAACTAATCCATCATTCTACAATGCATGCTATATTCATATCTATGAAAGAACAATTTTAAACAGTAATCATGATTGAATCAAGAACATGCACTACTCAATTACACACAAGAATGACACTTAGATTCAGCCAATATCTTCCATCTATTAATAAACATACAGAAGCTCCTTACAATAATGGAAATCTATATACCGATGCACATGGATCTGATACAATAATCCAATCATATGTGTATACCTCTATACCTTCATACATCCATCTCTCTCTGTATGTATATTCTACTATGTTCTTCATATCATATATATAGGGTGGGGACTTTCCCTTCACCACTTATCTATTCCAAAATAGGCCACATGCTATTAATAGCCACGCACCATTTACAAGCATAGCCACACATGCAAGTGTGCTATCTATAGACCTCTTATAGTTAACTGAAGTGACAATCCTATTCTTAGCTCATCTCCATGCAAAATGCTTTGATCCGATCCTCTAAAGATAGATAATGCAATGTGTGGCGTGCATGTCTCTGCATCGTTGGTGTGTTTCACACGCCATCTTCTAAAAATAGGTCTTCATGCTCAAAATCAGCTAAGTCCCGAATGCTGAACTTGCCCTCTGTGCGTGGGTTCTTTCCTGTCCATCTCACCCTTGATCCGGCCTTCTTCTCCCACGTGGACTTCTTGTGTGAGTTCTATCAAGTGTTCTCGATCAACATTACCCCACACTAATCTCATTGTCACCCCGATAATGGGTATTCAAAAATTAAGTAAAGAATATTAATGGAAAGAATAAGAAAGAATGTAGATGAATAAAGAATGTTTTATGAGGCAACCTCCTCTATATCAGTTTGAAGGATCAACTCTGGATACTCCTCCTTTATTTGGCCTCCAAGGTCTGCCATTCAGTGAGTGCTTGTTTTGCTTTCTCTGGAATGTCCACAACAATGGATTCCAACTCATCCCTCGCAATCTCTCCTTTTTCATTTCTTTGCATAGAACCAACACAACTGCTGGACATTGATGTCATTCTTCCTTCTAGAAGATCCATCTTCTTCTTTCCTTTTTTTTACCTTGTGCAACAATCTTCTTGGGTGTAATTTTTACCTTACAATCCTCTGTAGATTTAGATCTTGTTGTTCAAATTTCGTAATGTGTGAAGCAAAACCTAGTTCGATTCAATCATGCCCTAGGTGAAATTACGTGCCCCTAACTCATCTCCGTATCACCTCACTTCTCAAACCCTTCACCACCGGGGACACAAGCTTCTTTTGCACACAGATATCTTCGTCACGACTGGTTACACACCTCTCGCACCTTAAAAATGATCACTCGGCTCTTCGCACTTGGCTTCTTTCAAATACTCTTAGTCGTAATGGTAAAAATGAATTCACATCCCATCCTATATATATTTTTCAAATTTTGATGCATTTATTTCTCCTTCACCTACCAAATATCCTCTCATTCATTGACCAAATTTCATTCATTCTACATGGTACATCTTCGCGCCCAACTATAACCTTCTAGTGTGCCTTCCTACCCTCTGGTCACAGAACTTCTCTTCAGCGCATGCCCTTGCACCCAAGTACCTCATCACTATGTACCTTCTCCTGGTAGTTATCATGGCCTCCACTTACCTCACGTTATACTATCCTTTCATTCATCTCCATCCTTGGTCACTTTTGAGAAGCAATCTTCTTTTGACTTAAAGCACACCATGTAGCAACTTATTCCTTTCACCTTTCAATTCTCACAGTCTTTTACTTGGATAACTACAACCACCCCACACTAAAAGGTATGTGTAGTCTCGCGCATAAACATTCTTCATATAGTAATTAGCTTCATGTGCATGCAAGCGTGCTTATTACACAAGAACAACAACTAAATTGACAAAGCATAGCGACAATGAAGGAAATACATTAAGGAAATACAAAATTGAAAACCTAATCTAAATGGAAATACTGCCTTATTACAAACACCAAGAAGACTTATTTATAGTAGGGCTTCAGCCTACTCCCATTAAAGTAACCGGGTAGCCATGTTCCATCAAGTGCTTCTAACTAGAAAGCACTGATTCAAGTATGTAAGTGATGACATACGGCCCCAACCAATGTACTTTGAGCTTGCCTGGATGGCGCAAGAACTTAGAGTCATAAAGAAGTACCATTTGTCCAATCTCAAACTTCTTATCCCTTATGTTTTTGTCATGCCATGCTTTTACCTGGATTTTTCCTACTTTTGACTCCATCGTGCTATGGCTCATCACTCATCTAGTTGAATCATCTTCTCAATATGCTCTTCTAAATCCTTCTCATCAGCTAGACCTCCAGTGTGCACAATGCACAAAGAAGGTAACATAAATTCTATAGGAGAACGACTTCATGCCAAACACCAACTGAAATGGTGTGGCTTTGTTCAATCTCTTATAAGTTGTTCTATATGCCCAAAGAACAAATGACACTTTATCATCCCAATCCTTTCTTCCAACATCAAATTTTTGTCAAAGTTTGGCTCAAAATCTTGTTGAAAGCCTCAGCAGTTCCATTTTCCTGAGGATGATAGGGTGTAGTTTTATGGTGTGCAACCATAAACTCATCTAATAGGATCCTGATTGTCTCATTCAAAAAGTGTGTACCCCTATCACTTGTCAAGCTTAAAGGACATCCATATCTTGTAAGAACATTCTCCCATAGAAACCTAGTTGTTGTAGTTGTTGTATAGTCCTTCGTAGGTGTTGCTTCTACCCACCGTGTGAGATAATCTATGCAAGTAATGATATAGCGTGATCCATTCCTCACGTGGCTAGTGAAATAGGTCCTACAAAGTCAATGGCCCATTTCTCAAATGGTTCAACACTAGTAATTGGTCTCAAAGGCATCTCATCTCTTTTCCTGGTTTTCCTAGAGCTGACAATGATCACACGCCTTACAATATTCTTTACAGTCTTTATACAATGTCTCCCACCATAATCCAACAAGTAGGATCTTTTTGAGAAGTCGCATCACCTGCATAATGGCCTCTTGTAATACCACCATGGGCTTCTTCCATAATATCCTTGTGCTCATGCTCTAATACACAATGACGTAATACTTCATCTCTTCCTAACTTGTAGAGGTCACCACTGATTAACATAAATGGTGCCACACGTATAACAAGCTATTTCTTTTCTAATGCCTTCATTCCTTCTGGTGCCACACTAGTCCGTAGAAAGACAACAATGTCTTCTAATTCTGATGGCACGCATTGTAACCTATATAATTGTGCATCTGGCATGGTTTCTTCAATTGTCTCTGTGCTTCTCTCTCCGAGTGAATTCTAGACAAGTGGTCTAGTCCAGAATTACTTTTCCCTGGCTTCACCACAACTGTGAAGTCAAACTCTTGAAATAGGAGTACCCATCTACATATGCCCCTGTAAGATGGGTTTGTTTACCAAGTACTTCAATGCCATGTGATCTGTATAAAACACAAATGGTGTTGCTAACAAGTACTATCGAAACTTGTGCAATGCATAGATCATTGACAAAGCTTCACGCTCTGTAGTTGTATAATTCCTTTCAAAGCAGAGTCACTTCCTACTAGAAAAACAAATTGGATGATCTATAATACCTTCTCCAGGTTGAGCTAACACAACACCAATGGCCATGCCAAAAGCATCCACATGCACATGAAATGGTTTATCCCATGAGGGAAAACACAGAATGGGCATGGTAGTAAGTTTCTCTTTAATATCTCAAACACGCGTTGTTGCGGTTCTCCCCAATAAAATGTACCTTTCCTTTTAGTAATTCTTCCAAGGGTGCAAGCAATTTTGGCATACCCTTTGATGAACTTTCGATAATAACCTGTATGACCCAAAAATCCATGCACCTCACTTTGACTAGTAGGTGCTTCTAGGCCTAGAATGACTGCAACCTTAGTTGGATCAACCAACAACCCTTCCTTGTAGATTATATGTCCTAACAATATTCCAAAAGGTGTAGAAAATATGCACTTCTTGATGTTCAAAGAGATACTCAATTTCTCTGCATCATTCAAACATTAAGCACAAATTGTCACAATGATCTTTCACAAGCCCATATACTATCCAATCATCTAGATAAACTGTAAGAAGTTGTGAATAAAATATTTGAATGCCTGAACAACTATACATGAGAATACAACAGTGTGTTTTTCAATCCAAAAGGCATCACAATATAGGAAAAACTGCCCCATTCAGTAGTAAATGTTGTCTTTTCTTGATCCTCCTGAGCAATCCTAACCTGATGATACCTAAAACCCATCTGTGAAGGAATATATTTCACGCCCTGCAACTCCTTCTAGTATTTCCTCAGTAAATGGCGTAGGGAATGGATCTATTACACATGAAACATTTAGCTCCCTGTAGTCCACACATATTCTAATTCATCCATCCTTCTTGATATTGATCACCATTGGACTAACCCATTTTGACTCATCAAGGGGCTTGATAATTCCAGATTTCAACATTTTATCAATTTCTTCTTTTACCTTTTCACGCAAATTAGGATTCATTCTATAAGGTCTCTTTCTAATGGGGGCATGCACCATCCTTAAGTTTTATCTTCATTTCCCAAGTGATTCATGCACACCTTTAAGTTCATGATACCCTCGAGGGAATAAGTCCTGATAATCCCTGAGTAACTCAATGATCTTTGCCACCTCCAAGTCGACCTAGTAGTCTCCAATTATGGCCTCCTTAGGCTCAGCCTCCGATCCTATATTGACCTTTTTTGTCTTCATGGGTTCATGTGATATGCGTGCGTATCCTTATCTGCACTATCCAAGACCTCGCGCACCCTTGTGAATGGTCAATATCCAGGTTCTCAACTTCCTCATCATCCACGATGTACACCATCTTTCCTTTCTCTTTCTCAAGACAAGCTCATTCAAGCAATATGGAGTCATTTCTTCTTCTTCTTCAAAAATGTGCCCGACTCTGTCTCACCAAATAATTCCTGAATATGTTCTTCATCTTTTTGCACTATCTCCCATAGTTAAGTGCTTGAAAATTTTAATGCCTCTTCTATTGGAGGTTGGGAAGAAAAGTAGTCAAAGGTCTGGATCATTCCTGTAGTCAAATTTTTCCAATTCCTAGTCTCTCGATGTAGTTTTTGCATATACATACCAAAGCGTGTGCACATCCTTGTAGAGTAGAGTACAATCTATGCACCCAGAGTGAAGGTGGTAATGCTTCCTGTCCTACTATCCAGAGTCTCTCACACTATGCTGAATGTGATGTTGAATAAGTTGATCACCATGATAAGTGCAGATCTGTGTAGGTGCATTGTTCCTTACAAACCTAATAGATAAGGTGACTCCAATCTCTTCCCATTTTATAAGATTATCTCTGTGGACTACCCACCAGTAGTGCTTGTTGTGTCCCACAAAGGTATATACTAACATATCTCTTCTCTTAATTTGATCTATCCACTATGTTTCCATGGATTTCAAAAATACAGGAAGATCTTCTGCCCTTGTATACCAAGGTATTGTGCTACCTATCCATCAAACCAAATGAAGTCCATTCTTACATGCAACCATGCTTTTTTCACCTCGTGCCCTACTAGTTCATATGTACCATGAGCCCAATTGTCACAAGCAATACTCATAGTATCACTAATAGAATGAGAATCCTCCCATTGTAGGATGCCTTCTTTTGATGGCTCATTGACCTCTGGGTCCTGAATAAAGCACATGTACATAAATTATGTTTAAGTCCTCCTCACTTAGAGGCTCAACATATGGTGTAGACTTCCCATCTGTTAAAGGTATCACAACTCTTTCCTCCTTGTTCTCAAAGCTGATATACCCCTTATTGAATCTCAAGTCAACATTATTCGCATAACACCAAGGGCATCCAAGAAAGGCTAGAAAATTGTCTGCTTCTGCAAGTGCTAATACCTCAAAATCCCCAGTGAACTTGGCCCCTTGTATGGTTATAGATGCATCCTTCAAAACTCCTATGGGAGTGGCCTTAGTCCGGTTTTCCATAAACAACACATTAGATGATGGCTGCAATGGAGGCCTCCCATTTGTACCCATGCATCTAATGTAAGCACATTTACTTCCACACTGTATTAATCAATATGTTGCTCAACAACCATCCATCCACAACAACATTCAGAGTAATTTCTTTGTCATAGTCAATGCTATCAGGGGGAAGATTTGCATGCAGGATCTATCATCCGGTCTCAATACTTGCGTGTAAAGTGTTCCCTTTTAACCAACTTCCTAATAGTGGAATGATGTTCTCTAGTGCAACATTTTACATACTTCTCAGATCATCGATATCAGTTTGACTATCTCTGATGCTTTCTTCTACTCCTTTAAGTATTGTATCTCACCCTGAAGATTCCTTAGCACTTCCATGGTATCCTGGTAAACTTCCTTCTGATGAGCAAGGATCTGGGTACCTTGCATGCAAAACCTCCTCCTTGGTGATCGTAGGCTTCTGGTGCAATGCCTCTCTTGCGTGCGTGCCACTTCAGCTCATGTAGTAATCTTCATTGTTAATGCCTCAAGTCCTTTTGCTATCTTGGGCATCCACTGATCTTCTACTCACGTGCTAGATTCTAACCATCCTGTGCCTTTGTTTTCTTGCTTATGTTGCTTACTCAGATGCTCATATAAGTCTGGGCACTCTTCATAGCTATGGTTCTTTCCCGTAAAGAACATGTAATATTCTGAGGACATTCACACCTATAGTGGTCAGGAGATCACACGTATAACATGTTCCATGAGGGAACTCACCTCTTCCTCCACCACGGCCTCATCCTCCATATCCACCATGATATCCATGTCCCCTTCCATGACCTCCTTCAAAATGCCCCTCATTCCTGTCATAGCATGTTTGATTATGATCCCGATCCTGGTGCTCATTCTTACCCTTAGAATTATCTATTACACTTGTCTATCATACCCCAATGTCTATAACATCCTGGATCTGACCAATCAATCGAAATCTTTAGTATCATGGGTCGTGGACCTGGAAATTTTTACAAAAGTAGGATACATTCTTCCTTATCGTGCGTTGTAATAAAGGACAATGACTAGCATCATGATTCAAATGATAGATATCACAATCCAATAGTAATGAGTATAGATCTATGAGGACAACTATCCTTGGTGTGACCTTCCACTTCACAATCTGTACACCAAATTCCTGAGCATGTTTCATGGGCTGAATTTGTTGATAGCTTCTCTAACTACTTTGCCATAGCTGCAATCTGTGCCTCTAAGAATGGACTAACGCCAGTGTCAATGCTCCCAACTACCTCAACACACAAAGTTGCTTCCAGTGCTTCACATGGATCAATGTATGTCTTATGTGACAATGCCCTTCTAAATGGTGTAATCAATCCTCCAACAAACCATTGTGCATGTTGGCTTGCGTGAATATCATAAGATAGCTTAGATAAAAGTGTCTTAAAATGGGCATCATACTCACGTACACTCTCAGTAGTGCCTTGCTTGATATATTTGAGCACTGATACTTTTTTTTGCTCAAACTTATGGGATATGGAACTCTTTTAAGAAAGCATCCTTCAATGCTACATAATCCACACAAGTTTGATCAGGGTCAAACTTCCTATACCAGTATGTGTGTCGTCCTGTAATGTAGTAGCAAATTGACTTGCCTTTGCTCAGAAGCCGTGATCCCTTTAGCATGCCACAAGATTTCACACATATGCACATGTTGGCAACATCCTCTATACCTCTATACTTTGGGAGATGAAGAGACATCTCCATATAGATATTTTATGGTTGTTACGGACCTTGACCACCTGATCTAGAACCTCTTGTGTTTCCTCTGCCTCCAGAACCACCAGATCCACTAGAACTAGAACCACCTATACCTCCTGATCCTCCACCTGTAGCTGGAATAGGACCTATAGATGTACTCCCTTATGTGCTCCGATAAGTAGTACTATACTGAACCCCTATAGTCTGTGAGGTAGTTCCACTTCCAGAGGTGAATCCAACATTTATGTGCTCACGTTTTATGTGGATGATGCACCTAAGAATGTTCCTCCAAATATCATTGAAGCCATCTGTCTCTGCCATTGATGTACTTACTCCCTGACTTACTCCTGCTCTCCTACTTCCCAAGTTAGCTTTGTTGGTTACTTATTGTACTAGATACTGGAAAACCAAGCGCAAGGGCTAGGTCACTAGGTGGATTAAGATGATGCGCACCCATGGCCTGTAGTCTCTGCTGGCACACTTCTATGTGAGGCCAAGGGGGATCTCTGTCATGTTTTCCAAGATGGGGAGTTCCTGATGCTCTAGCTCCATGTCTTCTACGTGAGCTTGTAAATCCTTCACGAGCCATCTCTCTCCTCAATGCCATACTTTCTTGCAATGGAATGCTACTTCTCTATCTCCCTCTCATGTGCCTCATTATACTTAAGTCACCTTCCTCTCTCTGCCTCTCTACCACTAGGTCTTCCATCTTTCACCAAACCTGTTCCTACCCTCATGTGTGGTGAAGTTTAGTTAGCCATTGGTTTACTCTCCAGTTCAAAGTTACCATCAAGATCTTGATCGCCAGTGGAATACCTTGCAAATATACTCCTCTTGGATACCACAAAAACTAGAATTCAGCTACCTCTAGGAAAGAATACGTCAAAATTGAATATTCCAGAATATAACTATTTAGAACACCATGAAACCATGTATCCACAACGTGAGTCCAGATCAAATCAACATCATAAAGGGCCTGAAATTCTTCTTATGTGTCCAGACAAGTGCACGATACCTCCAATTCCGCTGAGATGCATAAGCAATAAGCCACTCGTATAATTCTACTGGAAAGATGGTGAAAAATCTCTCATATAGGTTGTCATATAGATTTATGTTCTACCCAAGTGTGTGTGTTAAACTCAGATCCATTGCTTGAACCATCATGCATATTCTTCCTCCAGATCATGTATCCATTCCTCAATACTTGCTAGAGTTAACCGGTACATCTTCATCATGAACCATCCTAAAAACAACTAAAAAAGAGGTCCTGGCAATGGAACCAATGATGTAACCTAGAATTTACTAGATAACACCCTAGTCGCATTGGCACATCACTCATCCTAGACTGAGTGCTCACCCAAAGCGCAAAGGTACCAAGTCCCTCTTTAGGGTTGTTGTAGCAGGATGTTAGCATGATGAAGGAAGAAACATATAGATCCATAACTAATCCATCATTCTACAATGCATGCTACATTCAAATCTATGAAAGAACAAGTTTAAATAATAATCATGATTGAATCAAGAACATGCACTACTCAATTACACATAGGAATGACACTTAGATTCAGCCAATATCTTCCATCTATTAATAAACACAAAAGCTCCTTACAATAATGGAAATCTATACCGATGCATGCATGGATCCGATATAATAATCCAATCATATGTGCATACCTCTATACCTTCATACATCCATCTCTCTCTGTGTATATTCTACTATGTTCTTCATATCATATATATAGGGTGGGGACTTTCCCTTCACCGCTTATCTATTCCAAAAATAGGTCGCATGTTATTAATAGCCACACGCCATTTATAGGCATAGCCACACATGCAAGTGTGCTATCTATAGACCTCTTATAGTTAACTGAAGTGACAATCCTATTCTTAGCTTGTCTCCATGCAAAATGCTTGATCCGATCCTCTAAAGATAGATAATGTGTGGCACGCACGTCTCTGCATTGTTGGTGTGTTTCGCATGCCATATTCTAAAAATAGGTCTTCATTCTCAAAATAGGCTAAGTCCCCAAATGCTGAACTTTCCTCCGCGTGTGTACTCTTCCTATCCTTCCATACACTTGATCCTAGCCTTCTCTCCCATGCGGTCTTCTTGTGTGAGTTCTACAAGTATTCTCTCGATCAACAAATTTGAAGGGTGGGGATGATGGGATAACTTGGTTGATGGATTTAGAAAAGAGATAGGGGTTTGGATGTTGGTTTAGAGAGGATAGGGATTGAGGATCAAAGGCCATGGTTAGATAGGATGTGCGTGTGATTAGATTTGGATTATGACTATGGATCAAGGATGGTGATGGTATTAAGATTTAGATGGTATGATTAATTATGATTGTATATGATTGATTAAAATGTTAAATTAATGGGATGGTTAAGGGTGTTCACAAAAATTAAAAACATGCAACACACACCCTAACTTGTCAAGTGGGATTGCAATCAAGCTATAACCATCCAGCAATACCAAACAACGAAGATGGTGCCATGATTGGATCTCCACCTATGTGTGAATGTGGGGTCGAGATCGAGTGATATTGGGGAGTGTGGCCTCCTTGCACTATAACTCAATATGCGGCCAAAAAATTGCCTAGTCTAGGATACACGAGCTCACTAGGGAGTCCCTCATATACCTTGCGGTATATGGGGCCCAAATCTGAGTTGTAAGGATGTTGTTTGAGGCTTGGGTGTTAGGACATGGAAGCTCCTCACTTCACGCCACTCTTAAAATATCAAGCACTTAGCCAATAATAAGAGTTGTCCAAGAAGTTGTATACCCCACTAGAACATAGAGTGTGTCTACGTGCGTTGAGATGAAGCCTATGGTCACAAGACCCCTAGGACTATAGAAAGTGTTTGGATATCACTTCCACATCATGTTTCCCCTACAAAATAAAAATGGGAAGGCTAGCTACTTTTGATCCTCAAGATCATCCTAGGACATGAGAGGAGAACATACACAATTTTTCCCTTGGGATAAACAAACAAAAAGGAGAACACACAAAAAGGATGATAAATGCAAGATGTTAGATGATAAAAATGAAATGATAAATATTACTAGTTTTATGATTGGGTCTTCAAGAGGAGGCCCTACAAAACAAAGGTTAGTAGTTTGATGTTTTATACCCCAATATCTTAGACTAAACAAGCTACAAAACAAAAAGGATTAGTAGTTTTAGATTGATTTTTTAATCTTTGGTAAGCGTAGGAAGCTACACACAAAGTGTTAGTAGTTTGGACAAGAAAATATAACTCAATGTGTAGTTAAAATGACAAGATTTAGGAAAATGAAAACCATGAATAAATTATACTATAAAATCCTAATTTAAAACTTTCATTGCATATATCTTTTCGATACCTTTCCGGGAAAAAAATGGATTTGTTTTGAGTTTGGGATCAAAAGTTGTGACATACCGTTGGGATTTGAAATATCAACAATTTTTTTCCAAATTTGAATAGCTTGTTTTTGACATGAAATGCTACTAAAAACAATTAAAATTTGGGGGGTAAGCCCCACGGTGGGCACCAAAATGTAAACAAAAAGAGGTGTTAGTATGCAAATGTAAAATAAGAAATTAACCAAACTAATTCCTAAACTAACATTTCTAATTGCTACCTCAGATAGAGCAAGATGGAAAGGAAGGAGAATATAATACCTGCACTTACCTACAAGATTGCACAACTCCTTTGATGTGGTGGATTTTCTCTTGGATTGCTTGTTGGATGCTTTAGATTTTTGGAGACACTTGGGCAACACCTCCCCTTGATTTTCCTTTGATTTGATTGATGAAGATAAAGTATTGGATTTGATATTTTCTTGATGATTTCTCAATTAAAGATGGATTTTATTGGAGTAAATTGAAGATGGATTGATAGAGTGGATGGATTGCTTAGATGAATAAAACAGAGAATTTTATTATGGATTTTTGAGATGTTATTCCAAGCTTACTCTCATGGAGGATGAGATTTCAATTCATAGTTTGTGGGTGGAGGGTATAATGGCTAAGATGAATCCATGTTGGATTGAGATCAAGGGTGGAGGATTCATGTGAGGATGGAGGATTCTAGAGTTGGAGGATTATAGAATTTGAAAGAATATTCAATGGAGGGTGAGAGGTTTATTTGAATTTTTAAATGGAGGGAAGTTTAGAGAGGCTTATAGAAATAGAAGCCTCTAGATTTAGAGGTGTGAGGATGTGATTAGATTAATATTAGATTAGGTTAAATAAATATGATTAGGGATGTGATTTGATGGAAAGGCTAGGTGTAGGGATGTGTAGAGTAGGTGGTGGGTGAGATGTAGGAATATTAAATTCGTATAAAATGTTAATGAAGGATAATGATGATAATAGGAAATTAAAGTGATTAATGATAAAATGGGATATAATAATGGATTTAAAGGATTAATGATGAAATGATAAAGGATAAATATGATAAAATGGATTAATATTAATAATTAATCTTGTGATTAATTAATTGATGGGTGATGTTGGGATATTTGTGGGACATGTTAATGTAATTGACCATGTCGACATTTTAGATGTCTACGATCCCAAAATATACATTCCTTCATCTCCAAGTCTTCATGCTTTCTTCTAAATCTAGAACGTTGCTTGAACGCCACTCAATCTCGACATTGCCTATTTTCAACCAATGGCTCAAAATTGGCTAAGTCCCAAATGTTTCCTATTTGGGCACAATCTTTGGGCGTTGTCTATTTTGTCTTATACATGAACCTTCATGCTTACCTCACACATGCCTTAAATATTTGTGCATGATATATACTTAGTGCAATTCTACCACGTAATATATGATCACATAACTTTATATTTATATGATTCCCTTGCTTGAATATCATAATTAACCCTGAAAAGGCCGACTACCTAAAATATAAGATGTTCAAACCACTAGAAAGGACCCATACGATGTGAGTAAAGTACAAAGAGGTCGGGGATACACAGTGCTTTGGCCCTGGTTGGTGTCCAAACTTAGAGAAACCGAAGGGTCGTAGGTCGTGGTGAGAAAGACCAAAAGTGGCAATAAAAAGAAAGAAAATATGGCCAAAGACATGGGTTAATTAGTACTTTTCTTACTTAGGAATCATATTAATAGTAGTATGCAATTAGGACTAGATAATTACCCAAAGTACATGATTTTGTGTCTACACAAGATATATGATCGTGATAAAATCATTTTAGATGTCCCTAGAATATGTATGCCCCCAATGTGGTAGGAATTCATCAAGATATAAGTCTATGATATGTCCCAAGGTGTTAGAGATGTGATTGAAGTAAGCTTGATATGAAATATGTTTGTTACACTTTGCATAAAGGGAGAATAGAACCATTATTCCACAAATTTTGGGCATATAAATTTACGTTTTCATGCACCAAGAGAGATCCTCGGTAGTGCTAATACCTTGGTTAATGAATCTACTACATTCACATCAATTTCCACCTTTTCTATCCATATCCTATTTTCCTCCACCATTTCCCTTACAAAATGATATTGCAATTCAATGTAATGTGTGTAAAATTGATCTTGAGGGTTATTTTTTTAGATAGGTTAGACTCTATAAGTCACAATGTATCCTCACTATATTTTATTTGAACCCAATTGTGGAACATAATACCTAAATCAAATTGCTACCTTTCTTGTGTGATTAACTTCCATATACTCTTCTTTAATAATGGATATCATGAAACTTAATTGATAATTAATCATCCAACTTACCACTCCACCGAATAAGCTAAAACACACCCACCTATAGATCTTGACATATCTAGATGTATGCCCTATTCATAGTGGAAAAAACCATATAAAATCACTTCCTTACTTTCACCATGACTTCTTTGATAGTAAATTACATTATCATATACTCTAAAAAAATATTTTAAGATCCTCTTCACTTCAACCCAATGCTCCTTCCCTATAATGGATATGTATCTTCTAACAACTCCCTTACATATGTAATGTTAGGTATTGTATAAATCACCATGCACATGAGGCTTCACACCAAATGACATATGAAACTTGAAATATTTCCTTAGACTCCTCTTATGATTTCATAATTGATGTGGATGAGAGTCTTTTACTAATTAGGAAAGGCGTGCTCATAGGTTTTCTGTCACGCATCTTAAAAATTTACAATACCGCCTCAACATACTTCCTTTGTTTAACTAGAGATATTTTTTGGCAAAATCTAACATATAATTTACATGCCAAAAATAAACATTTTAGCACCAAAACATTTCATATAAAACTACACGAGAAAATTGAATCTTAATGTACTTGATCATTAGCTTATAATTTCCAATAAGTATCATGTCATCCACATAGAGAACTATGATGAAAAATATGTTTCACTTATTTGAAGTAAACACAAGGATCCATCTAAAGTAGAGGTACACTACATAAAAACCTCTTCTAACACCAAATCATGCATTAGAAGTCATGAAATCACTTGATCTATCATCAAAATCAACAAATTGAAATCTTGCTCAAGAAGGCTACTTTTTGCTCAAATGGAAAAAATGGACTAAATCAATGTATCAAAGGCTAAAATCACTTCAAAAATGCTTAGAAACACCAAATAAAATTTCTCAAATCACCAATTTAGTTTCATCTCTTCTTTTTCATACTTTTCCTTTTATACCTCAATTTTGGCTAGTAACCCTCAAAATAAGGTTTCTCTAGAAAACATCACAAAACACACACCTTCATACTTGACTTGTAAGTGTTTTCAATACCCATTTAGCACATTTAGATGTCTATTTTTTCAATACTTAACTCTTCACCCATTCACTTTTATTCCCTTTTAGTGTTTTTCTAGCCTTCCAATTAACCCTCCTAGAACACAAAGCTCCGTGTCGGGAAAAAATACAAACCACCAATCCAAGATGAATATAGTTTTAGATACCAATTATTTATATTTTGATATCCACCAATGTTTTTATCTCAACCCCTTATACATTTCTTAACACCAAAATTACTCTTTTTGTTTGTTTCCACTACGCTTGGTAGGGTTTATAGAAAATTCTTAGGTTTTATAGTTTTTATCTATTTCAACAACTTAAAAACCTTCAATCACCAATATTAAAATTGTTTAAGGTATTCTACATGTTTCATTACCCATGTTTCATCATTCTTTCTATATTTCATGTTGTGAGGCTTCTTAGCCTTCATGACTTATTCTTGTTTCTACATTTCTCCATTCAACTTTGTCTTGATATTTTTTGGATTCTTTTCCAAGTCATTATATTTATCTTAAAACTATCTCTTATTTTCCTTATCCACCAATTCAAACCATTCAACTCCTCTTATTTATAACATTTCAAACAAAAACTCACTCCTTCAAGTTTACTTAGTTAGACTATACTAGTGAGGAAGTAATCGATTCATCAAGTTAAATGCTTGAAATGGACTCGCCACACCTTTTCCTACCTATCACAATAAACCTTACATGAATACCTTTCCTTATAACCTTATTTCTTAAGGCTTGTTTTACATGAGTAGTTAAGACACAAAACCCAGATTTGCACATATAAATCAGAAAATTATGTCATGAATAACTAACTATCTATAAAATTTTCAAATCATTAAATCCTTTAAAAAATTGAAAAATTTCCTAGTTTTTCTACCCTCAAAATTTCAAAACCCATTTCCTCAAAAATGTGAGTTATGCTTATTTTATTAGGTCCGAGTATGATTTTTATGTTCTCATAACAAGGTCTGGACTAAGTTTTGATTTTTCCTATCAAATCAACCCAAAACTTCACGAAACTTTTTACACATATAAAACATACATGTCAGTATTCCTCTCCAAAATTTAGAAATTTACCATGTATATTTTATTTTTTCCCTCATTCAAAACCCTAGGTCGAGGTACAGGACATCAAGGGTGTATTTTATGATTTATTTAACTTTGTTTGATTCATTAAGATTTTTACATCATCAATGTTCTCTCAATCTTCATACATTTATTTAAACCTCTATATAGCCATGAAAGTATAAGAAACACCATGCCGATAGTTATCATGCATGTTCTTACCTCTTAACACAGTCTTCTTGTTACTCAAAATTCTTCATCAAACTCACTTCATCAAGGAATCTTTCTTACCCTTCACATTATGCATACAATTTAATCCTGTATGAAACATTCATCACCATCACATTTCAATGAGATCAAGCCGATTTCATCAATACATAATGCATAATATCACAATACACATTCAAAACACAGTTTTACACTAAAGAGGAAGCTTTCATTAGATATAAACAATGAACTTCATAATCTCCTTGAGCACTAGGCTCAATTACAGAGATATTCCACCTTCTTCCAACCTCTACCAACTTCTTCAACTCATTTATTTGAATTCCTTAGAATAGTTATGAATATTGGAAGGTAGTTAGGTTTCCATCACCTAACTCATACAGTTATGCTAAATATATTGAGTTTACACCTTGGTAGCGGTCAAGTAGGTGAGTTAATTACATGTTCACCCTATAACATTAATGTAAATCCTATACTAACCCTTGGTTGACTAAGATACTAAATCATAGGTCTACTAACTTAGCACATGATAATCCAATTATTTAAATGAGCCATTTTGGAGGGAAAACTCCTCATGTACTCTTATTACAAATACACAAGTCCAAATGGACTAAAACACCTTCTAAACATCCTAAGAAATCCTGTGAACTTTGATCAAACCAAAATTGACTTTGTACAAGATGCTCTTGCATCATACTCCCCATGTGGAGAGAATTGAACTATATACAAAAGGTCTTTTTCTTTCTTCTTTTCCAATTATTTTCCACTTGTAAAATCCTCCTCTTCACTTCTACATTCTTCTTATCTTCATCAGATTCATACTTGTTTTGGTCTTCATCATATGTCTTCACCTTCTTCTTCTATTCTTGGTCCTTAAGAATGAGGATGTCTTCATCTCGCCTCTTCATTTGAGCTCTTGTATGAGTTGATTTATCAATGAACTTTAACTCTTCTTCAATCAAACCTGCACATTCAAAAATACAAAAACCTTAGTTGAAAAAGAGTGAGACTTCTGAGTCTCTTTATATGTTTCCTCTTCACTTTTAGTATTCTCTTTCATCATCTCAATTTTATATTCATCATACTTCACTTCTTCACTATTCTAGGCACATTCAAGTGTTAGTAATTCACCATCCAATTGTTCTTGAATCATATATGAAAAATGAAAGTCAGTTTTCACACATTCTTCTTCAATTTCTCCTTCACAAAGGAACTCTTATTTCATTATCTCTCTGACTTTTCCCTCTTCTTGCTTGTTTTCCTTCTTTTCCATCATCCTTAGCTTTCTTTCTTCCTCTCTTATCCTCTTCCTCAGCTGCATTTTATTTTCTCTCCATGAGTATAGGCCACTTAACCACTTTCTTCATCACTATCTCTAGACCTTATTTTTTCATTTCTCTTTCTCTCTTCATCAAGACTTCCAACTACTCTATATCTTCTCTTAATTTTCTTATTTCTTGATCCATCCACACTCTTCTCTTTTCCTCTAACTCTCTCTCTTTATCTTCATTTATTTTCTTCTCTCTCATCTCTTCTATTTCCTCTCATTGATTATGAACTCAAGAAACTTCTTCACTAACTTCACTTTATATTCATTTGTTTCTCTTCAAACAAGTCTATTTCACCTTGTTTCCAAGTCTCACCTAAGTTTTGTTTCACACCTAGTCTTTTGACTTCTCTTTCTCTTTTCTATCTCTTCTCTACTTTCTTCACTTTTATCACTCTTACTTCTTCTCTTTCACTTATCTCAAGGATCAAGTTAACTTTCCACACACACACAACTCACAAGAATTAAATTCATTAGATTAAAAACTTCAAACAACTCATATCAGTTCATCCACATTCACCTTAAAAAACTATATACAAATTCTTCTTAGCAAAAACAACTTCACCTCCAAATTGATAACTTCAAAGTTATTTGTTTTCCTTCTTTGATATCAAATGATGTAGATGTACGATCCATACAAACCTCTTACAACACCAAATCATGCATTAGAAGTTAGGAACTCACTTGATCTATCATCAAAATCAACAAATTGAAATCTTACTCAAGAAGACTATATTTTTGATCAAATTGGCTAACTCACTATATTAAAGGCTAAAATCACTTCAAACATGCTTAGAACACCAAACAAAATTTCTCACATCACTAATTTAGTTTCATCTCTTCATTTTTCATACTTTTCCTTTTATACCTCCATTTTGGCTAGTAGCACTCAAAAATAGGGTTTTTGTAGAAAAATCACAAAACACACACCTTCATACATGACTGATATACCCATTTTTCCCATTTATATTTTCTAAATTTTTCAAGACTTAACTCTTCACCCATTCAATTTTATTCCCTTTTTAGTGTTTTTCTCGCCTTCCAATTAGCCTTCCTAGAACACAAAGCTCCGTGTTAGGAAAAAAATAAAAACCACCAATCTAATAGGGTTACATTTTTAGATACATGTTATTTATCTTGTGATATCTACCAATTTTTAGATCTCAACTCCTTCTACATTTCTCACAACACCAAAATTGCTCTTTTGCTTGTTCCCACTAGGCTTGCTAGGGTTTATAGAAAATTCTCGGGTTTATTGTTTCAAAACTATTTAAAAAAATTAAACACATTCAATCACCTATATTAAAATTGTTTAAGGTCTTCTAAATGTTTCATTACCCATGTTTCATCATTCTTACTATATTTCATGTTTTGAGGTTCTTAGTCTTCATGACTTGTTTTGGTTCTCTACAATTCTCCACTCAACTTTGTCTTGATATTTCTTGGATTATTATCCAAGTCATTATATGTATATTCACACTATATATTAATTTACTTATCTACCAATTTAAACCATTCAAATCATCTTATTTATCACATTTCAAACAAAAAATCACTCCCTCAAGTTTACTTAGTTAGGTTTACTAGAACAGTCGTAGATTCATCACGTTAAATGCTTGAAATGGAATCACCACACCTTATATCAAGGATCATATGCACACTACCTATCCCCATAAACATTAAATGAATACCTTTCCATTATAACCTTGTTTTTTGGGATAGGTAGTGTGCATTTTAATGAGATTAATACTAGTTCCTCAATACACATTCAAACACAGTTTTACACCAAAGAGGAGGCTTGCATTAGATATAAATAATGAACTTCATAAGCTCGTTGATCCCTAGGATTAGTTACAGAGATATTCCACCTTCTTCCAACCTATACCAACTTCTTCAACCCCTTCATTTTAATTCCTTATCATAGTTATGAATATTATAAGGTAGTTAGGTTTCTATCACTTGAGTCATACATGGTTAAGCCAACTATATTGAATTTACACCTTGGTAGGGGTCAAGTAGGTGAGTTCATTACATGTTCACCCTCTGAAATTAATGTAAATCCTATAATAACACTTGGTTTACTAACATACTAACTCCTAGGCCTACTAATTTAGCACATGACAATTCAAATATTTAAATGACCATTTTGGAGGGAAAACTCCTCATGTGCTCTTATTTCAAATACACGAGTCAAAATGGACTAAAAACCTTCTAAACATCCTAAGATACCCTATGAACTCTGATCAAACTAAAATTAACTTTGTTCAATATGCTCCTACATCACCAAATCACTATGAACAAGGCCCAATTTGTAGACATAGCTATCAAAATTTTGATTTCACATCATTAGTGATTACTTTAAGCCATACCAGGACTACTTCATATAGTAGACCAAGTCCTTTTCCTTTTGAATATGAAAATATTATTTTGTAACATGCATGTGTATTCTTCAATATTACCATGTAGAAACATTATTTTAACATTCACTTGATTTATTTCCATATCACACGGACTGAAATAGATAAGAGAAATGCAATCAAGGTAAATTTTACAATAGGAGGAATGCATCACCAATTCCTTCTATATGAGAGAATAATTTTGTAACCAAGATATCCTTATAATATTTCTCCAATTTACCTTATGCATTGCACCTCTTCTTAAAAAATCACTTACGACTCAAACATTTTATTCTAAGAGGTAAGTTAAAATATATCAGTTCTCATTATTATCTAGAGATTCAATCTACTTCATGAATTTATTTTGGAAAATTACCTTCTTGGATATTGAGCTTTACATTCATTTTCATGAGATCACCACCATATGTTAATGAAATTCAAATACATAACAAAATTAATTTGGTCTAAACTTTATGGTGGAATTAAAAATCATTTTTCTATTATTGGAATGAGGGTTTCATTTTATTCTTCCTCCTCTCGATTCCTCTTAATTATGACTGACATCGTACTTAAATATGGTCTTTAGACTTTAAGACAACCCATGCCATTTTTGTATCTTCTTTTGGTTTTTCCTTTGGATGTTTAACTTAGCTTCACCACTACACATATCCTTCAACATAATATTCCTCTTCAATTCTCTTAAGACCGTATTTTAATTGAATGACAACCTTCTCTATTTTAGGATTTCAAAGTCTATAACCTTTCACACCATTCCTATATCTAATGAAGAAACACTTCTCAGACTTATTGTCAATCATTTTAATTTTTTCCTTTGGAACATGAACATATGCATCACATCTAAAACTTATCATTTGTTTTAGGGATGGTTTCTTACCATTATGAGATTCTTACATAGTATTCTTATCTTCAATATTTGATGATGGTGAATGATTCACCAATTTAGAAGTAGTAATCAATTTTAGACCAAGAATTATGCTTTAAATGTACACTATTTTAAAAATCAAGGATATATCCATTTGTGTATTCTATTTTAATAAAGTTTATATGAAGTTTTCCTTTTTCTCTCAATTTTGAATTACTTGCAGAATTCCTCAAATTACTTTGAGAATAATTCACCCTTATTATATGTGTGAAATAATTTGATCTTCTTATCTTTTAGGTTTTCCATAATAGATTTGAACTCCTTGAATATATTGAAATATTTATATTTCTTCCGGAGAAATTATATCTAGGTGTTCTTAGAAAATTCATATAGTACACACATTTACTAAGTGTCGGGGCTTTCACTAGCTTGAACACATCACTATATATAACTTGAAATATCCATTTTATGTGTGTAATACTTATGATTAAATTGTCTCTTCACTACTTTCCATACACACAATAATAAATTTAAATTCTAAGGGAATATCATCAATCGCTTGTTCCATACATTGTGTTGCGGTTTGTGTAACCCTTTCTTTATAATCATGTACCTCACTAGACTTAGAAACAATAGTCTTGTTGTAAGTACCAATAACAATATTCACATCTATTTTGAGAAATATTTCATTGCATACTTGTCTTGATAATACCATCACTATGTGCACCCTTTTGTAGTGATCCTTTACGAGTGAAACCTACACTCAAACATCACATATCTTACTAACCAAACCTAGATTTCTCACAAGACTTAGTATACATAGAACTCAAGGAAATTTTTGATCATCCCTTACCAAAACATTAATTTCAATTTTCTTTAACACAAAAATGGTGAGACGAATCATCTCATAAATATAAATCACTATCATGATAATCATATTTATTGAAATTATCCCAATGAGAATATATTTTTGATGATTCATGGATGGGTGAAAAGATGAGAACATTTCCCTTCCTTCAATTCTTCCCATTGATGAATTTATTACTTATGGGGATGAGGATATGACTTCCACTGAAGGAGTACATACAAATAATTTTAAGAATAAATAATGGGATGTTAGACCCCCGCCTCAATATTGAATTCTTAACACTTCATTGAAGATATGAAAAGGAAGTTCGAGAAACTTGAGAGACTCCAGAGAAAGAAAGAGAACAACAAGTTGACAAAAGTAATCTATGAAGATCCTCCAAAATTTGAACAATATATTCCTAAGAAATACCTCAATACCTATAGTGGATACATTATTTTTTTAACTCATGATGCCTTTTGAAATGACATCACTGAAAAATAATGAAGAGAATAAGGAAATGGAGTTGTCATCCATGATTTTATCTCAACTTGAGATAGAGATTCTTGAAGAAGTGGCTTGCGAGGAATGTGAATACCTTTGTCTCAAGATAAGTAATATGATTCTTGTTGATTTTTTTTCATCATGAAGATATGCCAAAGGAATCATTTCTTTAAATGAATTCTTCCACTATAACATAAGCCCTTCAAGAAAGTGAAGTCAATATAATTGTGAGTGAATTTATTGTAGCTTTGATCTCCTGTATGATGTGCATATTTTTGAAATTGGTCAAGAGAAAAATGAATAATTCAGCATTCATTTTGATACATCTATTGATAAGGAAAGATTCCATACTCATAAAAATATTGTGGATGAATCTTCTTGAAAATTGTTCTTTGTCTCAACATAAAGAGATTATGGAAAAGAATATGTGGAAACTTTTGAAGTCATTGACTATCATGAAGTTTTTTCTTCAACACATCCTATTGAATGTAGAGGATATGATGTTAATGTTGTTGATTGTTATTTATTTGGTTTCACTTTTGCTGAATTCTCTATTGATTCTAAATTCGATCAACCACACATATTTTGTATGGAAATCATGATCCAACAAAATCTGAAAGTGAAGAGATTGGTTTTGTAATGATAAAAAGATGGATTCCAGTAATCACCATAGATGAGATGAAAAGTGTAAAATTAAAAGATATGGAAGATGATGACAATGAGTCATTTAATGATCAATTTTTTTTCTCTATGACAAACATTATAGATTATCCCATTACGTTAAAGAATCAAACATTTTTATTATCTATCGAGCTGATGAAATATAGCTCAAGTATAAAAGCACATAAGGATTGGGCATGTGGTAACAGGGCATGCGGGAGAGCACAGATGTATAGAAGAATAAGGCATTCCCAAGAACAATTTGAAATAAGGACTTGGCCGTTTACATGATTGGAGATAATTTTAGACTTGGAGTTTGGAACACGTTTTTAAGGAGACTTGTAGATCACACAAGGCTATTTTGGATAAGTAGAAGATCAAGCACCATGCATAGCTTTGTAGCTATTACTAGGATTAAAAACTAGTTATTCTAGTAGAGAATCTATTATTAGCACTTACATGCTTTTGTATTCTCATGTAAGGGAGCACAACTATTATTAGCATGTAGCTTATTTTGGAAGGTGGATGGGTGGTGAAGGGAAAGTCCCCACCCCTATAAATATGTATTAATTTGCACAGTGTAGGTAGTTCGTTGTTATTCAGAGAGTTATGCTGCAAGTTTATTAGTGCACATGACTATGGAGACTATTTTATGTATGTATGAAGATTTTTTGTTTTGATTGTTCTCGTGCAAAATGTGTAACAAGGAAATTGACAATTTCAAGCACGAAAACTATACCATCGTGTCAAATTTTTTAAGTCCTATCATTTCCAGGCACCCCAAGTCTCCAGTCACCAGTCCAAGTAACCTCCGATTGATTTTAATTCATTCCCTAGGTGATTTTAGGAATCCATGAAAAGAAGTTGTCTTCGACAAGATTGGGAAGGGATATCACTTTGGCCTTCCCTGGGACTGGATCAACCCTGGAGCGTAACAAAAGGGAAAAATTCAACATGGATGTGAATTGAAGACCTTAGAAAATCATGGAAATGATTT